>BJFM01000288.1:28449-45128 GCA_016586285.1 Arothron firmamentum | reverse complement strand
GGGGGAATCCTGACCTCATTTATTTGAGCAGCTGAGAGACAAGAGGATGAATGTCTGAGGAAATGGAGGTCAGTTTTCCCCCCTGCGAGGCAGCATCCTCTGCCTCCTCCTTCCATATTGATCCGGTCCCTCTCACCGCCTCCTTGCAAAGAACAAACAGGGAATAATGACGGCAGGCCTTCAAATTTACCAGACCAGGTGCTCCGACAAAACACAGGAGGTTAAAAACAGCCTGCGGTTACCGTTCTCCTCTGAGCACAACTTTATTAGAATAAGCACTCATTATTTCACCGACTAATTAAAACTGCAGATTTCAAATATGGCTGTAATTAAGCCGCTGAATGACTGAACCGTCACAGCGAACGCAAACTGAGGAGCGAACCGCTGCCACAAACGAGCCATCTGCAGAGATTTGCTTCTAACAATTAAAGAGAAAGCTCCCGGAGTCATGGGAACCGGTTTAACGGCAAAAGGTAGAGATGTGTCACGGCTCCATCTGAGAGGAGACGGCATAAGGGACCTGCCAATGGCTTTGGTGAAGTGTATTAGTGCTGACAGCTGGAGCGAGCGCTAACGGACAGCCGCGGCGCCTTCTGAACATCAGTCACTCAGGGATGTGCCAGTCAGCCGGCTGGTTCTGTTTAATCATCTGTCTGTCTGACTCCCTCGGTGTGCTTACGGTGTTTGTTAAGCAGGCCTACGCCTGCGCGCCCCCGGAGGTTCATAACGAGCCTCTCCAGCTGCACGACCTCCGTCAGGCTGTGAAGTTGAGCCCTTCTGCTGCCTCTTTAGCAACGGAAGGACGGCGGTGCGCAGGGCGTAAACAGACAAATGTAACTAGTTTCCAGCACCAATTATAGCCAGCAAAGAAGAGCTGTTGACCCAACACACACTCACAGCAGTCTTTAAGCAGCATTAGCATCACTAATCTGCAGAGAATGTTGGTACTTTACATGCATGTTTGACCCATATACAGCAGACGCTCTGCCAGGCTGACTCTCTACTGTCTGGCCCCAAAGGTTTGCCTGGCTGGAAGCAGGAACCACTAACACCACCCGAACAGATAATGACGCTATTTAGCAGGTATTTTGACTCATCTGACGACTCATTATCATACTACTATGGAGCAAAAACACCTTCATTTTGGAATGTAACTGTCATCGTCACTGACCATGGAGGGTTGTGTAAACATTCTGTGTTCCAGTAAAGACTGTCATAACCAGGATCAGCATAGGTGCAGGCTCCAACTCGTCCATTCATTCTTTCTATTTGTTTTTTCTCAACAATCACCACATTAATGTCCAAAAACGATCCGTGTAGAACTGGTTCTTGCCCCACCTGTTGATGTACAACAGGTATTTGACAACTGCTTTTTAGCGTAAACCTCTTTGAACGCCCCCTGGTGGTGATGTTAAGCAAATAACAGTCTGCCTGCAAATGACATCACCAGAAAAAGATTGCAACTATCTAAATTTATGTTCAACCCAGAGATAAATCACAAGCATCAATTACTGAAGTGTGGAGCTGATTAACGGCCTGCACTATTGTTAGCCTTTGGGTCAAAAACAACACTGGCATATTTTATCATTCTTAATCGCAACAAGGCAAGCACCAAATCTTTTAACACAGAACTCTAATATAACAAACAAGCAGAGTAGTTACATAGCCGCGTGCATCATTTTAGCAACATTTATTATGTTTCGTTATTTATGAGACAAACGGGAGCATGAGTTTATGGTTTCATATCACTCTGTTCTGGGATGAATTAATGTAGAGGATTTAAGCTGTCAGGTGAGGCTGTTAAATGACATAAATCACTGAAGAGACTAATTAATGACAGTGCAGGACTGATTTCATGCAGGAAGAAAAACAAAAGTCAGCCATCCGTGAATGAGAAAACCCCCCACGGGGAGAGGAATGACTGCTGGAACACTCACACACCATCTGCTGTGGGCGCAATTACACATACGTACGTAACGTAAATGTTAGAATACTTCAGCTACGAGTAAAAGGCATCTGGGCCCTTTGTTCAAACCGCAATAACGAAGACAGACATTCTCCCAACGTCGGGTCTGCACCACTGGAAACTGAAGAACATCAGCGAAAGCCTGTGAGCCGGTTCTGGGTAAATAAGTTTGGTTTCGAACGGCGCAGACTGATGCCTAATTTCTGGTTGGTGAAGCAATCTAGCCTTGCAATTACTCATGGTAATGCGGTTTAATCCCTCGTGGCTTCCTGTCAAGAATTCCAAACCACAAGGTTCTGTAGAAATCTGAAGAACGACCTATCTGCCAGACTAAATGGCTGCTGGGGTCTGGTCAGTAGCTAAAGAGGCATATTTGTGTGTGCAAAATTGCAGGCCTGAGCCACGCTTGAAAAGTAAAACTTTGTGCTGTTGTCATGCTAGAATGACACAAAACAGACAAAGATCTGACCGCAGATTTGATGGCCGAACCCCGACGGCAGCCTGTCACAGCACAGGCAAATTCCCCACTGCCCTCGACTGTGGGCTGTCAGAGGGGGCGCGGAGAGGGACAGAAGGCCAGGAGGGGAGGGGGAGGAATGAGCCAGCACTTGTCAGATGTTAAGTAAGACGCTGTGACACCGGAGCAGCACCTTGAGGCCCAGACCTGCCAGTCCAGGAGCAGAAAGTCCCAGACGAGTGTCTCCTTCCACCCGGCCTCGTGCGTGCTAGAAACCACTGCAGTATCTGAGGCGAAGATTGACCGGTTTTTACCTCACAACAGAACCTCAAAGAAGCATTTTCTTATGGGTTTTACTCCAGAGTCGCAGGCTTTTAAATGCTAATACCAGCCACAAATCGGAGCTATCAATATATTAGGAAAGGAGGAGAAATTCTACCTTTAATGTGAATAAGGGAAATGTTGAATTTAAAGTTTGGGGCCCTGGATAATGCTCTGTGGCTTGACTAATGAATACAGCCTCACAGCCCAGCATACAGTATGCAGGTTTAAGTCCAAACCCTGAACGGCATATTGCTTAAATTAATGTGTGTAGACTTTATTAATCTTTTGAGAAATGTCAAGACAAGGCCTTTGACAAATCAGCTGCCTTTTGCTGGCTTTCCCAGCTGGTGATCACATGCAGCACAGGCTGTTTCTCAACTGCAAGCTGTCCACAAGAAGAGTGTTTGCCACGCTAAAGCAGGGAAAAACGCAATTAACTTGCAGGAACAGCAGTCATGGGAACAGACGTGTAAGAAAACCCATCACTGCCGGAGAGGGAAGACGATTTCTACATCCACAGTTGCAGTTTACATTCGGGTCACAGACTCGAATGTAAACTGCTGAATCTAAGTTTGCTAATAGGCTCGATTAAACCTGCATCAACATGCATCTATGGGGGCGTTCAACTCTAAACTCCATGATATGTCAGCTGGGTCTGTGTGCATCAATTTCTCTGGTCATCTCAACTCCCAGCGATGAGTTGTCACTTTTTATCAGCGGCTGTCAGATCAGCCAGCGCGCGTCACCTCAGACGTGTAATATTCGAGGGATTTGCGCTGGCGGGGGGGGGGGCTCTCTCACCTCAGCCTGTCCTCTTCCTTCTTCCGCAGCCTCATGTCTCGCTGCACCACCTTCAGGACGTGCTCCGCTTCGTCGTCCGTCAGGGCCGAGAGGTCCAGCCTTCGGCCCATTGCTCCTGACCTCGCCACGCTGAGCTGCTGGTGCGGGTCGGGGGACGGGGTCGAGGAGGGGCACTGCTGATCTGGGGGCCGGGGCTGGGACAACCCTGAAAGAGGACAGAAGGATGGGAAATGATGCACATATGGAAAATATAGCTGCACAGGTTTAGGGTTAGGGTCAGGGTCAGGGTCAGCTTGTGACTCATCATGAGAAATTTAGGAGGTTTCACCAACTTTTCTGAGGATTACAGTTGAAAGAAATCCCTCTCAATTGTCTGTGGGCCTCAAACCTCTTCAGTAATGTACAGAAATGTAAACCTCTCACTTAAAAATAAAAACCTGCTCGACACCATCCAACAGAAATATGCACCAAGTGAGGCACAATCTCTCTGTGCAAATAATGGTGCAGCGTCTGCTTTTATGACTCGCGTAAAAAACACACGGCGCGAGTGTGGACTCTGATCTCTAAGCAACCAGACGCGGAGAGAAAGATGCTGAACATATATTTTGACATTTACCTGGCTCCGCTTGAAAAGATGCTACGGAAAAAAACACAATATCTGAGGTAATTATCGGAGCAGAAAGAACAGGGATGACTCAGAAACCCAACCAATTCCGCCGGTTCTGTTCCTGGGCTGGTACTTTCACAGGCTCGGTGTCTGTCCTATCACTCAAATGTGGGTGCAGCTCTATCAAAAACCGAATTCAGGCAGCGAGGCAGGTTTTACTTTCTGCACTTGACACAATGTAATTGTACCTGTGACAGCATTCCATTTGTTTCCAGGACACATTTTAACACCGTCAGTCATGGGGAATTCTATTTCACCCATCTGGGAAAGGCTCTTCCTCTCCTGCTTTTATTTCCAGCCCTTTTAGTTTCATTATTTACTGAATGAGATGGAATATGTGATCCTCAATAGGCAAATGTGAACACACACACACACACACACACACACAACAAAGTGTGAGAAAGTTTTTGTCGCTTTCTCAGCCACAGCGGGGGTGAAAAAGCTGTAAGATCACTCTGACTCAGGCATCTGTTTTCACGCGGCGGGAACACAGGCCATCACAGTGCCGTTCACAAACTGCCATGATGCCAGACCCCGCCCTCGTCCCCAAACAGCGTCCCTTCCTGACTCAGCCGCGGACCTCCATAAACGTGACAGCGCGTCCTCACACGGTGACCCGTGCTGCAGCCTATACGTTGCACAGAAGAGATTGTTTTAATCGTGCACAGGGCCAAGAAATGAGACTGCTCACGCTAGCATCGTTAGCATAGCATTAAAATGACCCCGCTTTCTTTTTGAAAACTGCTGCAAAATGATGTAAAATGATGCATCAAGGTCTACTTATTTGAAAGCTTTGGAAGTCGATGTTTAATTAACCAAGTGGCCGCTTTAACCGATGCATTGGTTTTAGTTCATAAAAAGTAAAAGCTCTTTCCCTAAACATGTCATTATAAGGTAAATGTACATTACACAGCTTCATGAAGTCATCCAGTGGTTCCGTGAGCTTTGACAATGCATTCAACACTGCAACTAAATAAATGAAACTTTGATTTATGGTGGCACAGAACCGCTGCAGAACCAGAGAAGATGCATCAATCATCCTGGTTCTTCTGGCCAACTAACAGTGGAGGCAAAGAAAGAACTGCGAAACCAGTTCCCGTGAAGAAATAAAGTCCTCCAGGGGACAAACAAGGTGATATAAATCATAAATGAACAAAAGAAAACAGGCAGTACAGTTGGGCTTTAACACACAGGCAGAGGGCTGATGGACAAGCGTCCAACTCAGAGAGGAGGGGAAGTGATCTGGTGTCAGACACTGACTCCCTTTCAGTCTGTTACCATGCAACAGCCTCAAGTCGACCTCTGACCCCACAGACAAGCAGTAAAGAAGCCAGCCAAACTGGGAGACTGATCCGCTGGTGATCCGGCACATACATAAACTGCGTTAATTTCTTTCTTGGTGAAGGAGTTGAGGGCATGCCGACACATGATGGACGACTGCGGCTTCAACATCCTTCCTCCACTCACAAGCCCCACCCTGCAGCTCTTATTTACACCATCTGCAACTGGCTGCTCTAACCTATTTGTCCCTGTTAGTCTCCTAATGCGGAGGAGACTAATGTGCCATCACTGCACGGTCATTATTGCATAGCCACGAGGGACGGCAGCCATTCCAGCCTTCTTTTAATAGCGAGTGGTGTCAAGGACGAGGATGGACTGCTGGCGAGGCTTCAGTGATGCACGTGCAAGCCCAGCAACTGCGCATTCAGATCTATATTGTGTGTGTTGAGATTCTTATTTTATGGTGTTAAGTGTCTTGTGGCTAAAATTCAGATATGTGCAGCATTAACTATGAGCTGCTGTGGAAAGTGTGAATAATCCTATTTGAAAAATTCCAATTTTAATCTTCTTTCATTTTCTTAAAGCAGCTTCTGTGCTGATCGCTGAATCAAAATCAATAAACGGCCTTGTGATCAGTCACCGCTTGGGTCAATTCTGTCAGATGCCAAAGTGCCACGACAGCACAGACCAACACGTGGCGGCTGCAGGGGGAGGAGAAGGGAGGGATGATGGATGATGGATCGCTCACCTGCTTTTTTCCACAAGACAAGCATCAATCAGCCATATCTTCAATTAAACATGAACCCGCTGGCTCTGGATTAAAACTCCACTTTAGTGCATGTGACTTGTCTTTGTGCGCTGTCCCTCAGCTCAGCGACAGAGCACAGCTAAGGACGAGGCCCCGCTGCAGCGCTCAAAGAGGCAGGTGCAGCCGAGCGCTAAATGAACTGCTTGTTTTCAGACGCTCTCCCTCGGATCGTTTCGGCAGAGCAGAGAGGAGACGGGAAACGACCGAGATCTACAGCTCGCAGCCTGTTCCACATCAGATGGTGCGCTTGCATTTGTCTCAGGGAGGCGCTGGCTTCGTCTCGCCAGGCGCTGGATATTATGTACAAATATGTTAAGTCTTGTCAAAAGAGAGCCTAATCCACGGCTTTTCGCTGCTTTGGGGAGGCTGTTCTGTTCATGCTCCTGAGGCCGACAGTTTATCGGTCTGAACACTCAAAACATCTGCTCCTGGTCGAACATCCTTTCAGCTCCGCCTGCAGCGACAGCTTTGCAAACCACAGCATTCTGAATTCATTTTCTTTCAATTTCACTTCAAAGCTCAAAAAAAGGGTGAAAAAAAAAAGCCTGTGATCAGTACTGAAGATACCAATGAATGCTCATTCCTGATTATCTTCCTAATAGAGCACCGAGAACGCTCATAAATGCCACGAGGATCTGCAGATGAGTCAGAGCAGTTAATTGAAGTAAGAAGTGAAAGCTGGTCAGTAGCAACATCAGGACTGAACGCAGTGAATAACTTTGCCGTGGCGAAGCCTCGGTTCCACACACAGGCTAAAACCTCAACTAGAAAATGACATTAGCAAACCTCTTTCACAAAATATGCTTCCTTTAGTAAACTCTAGTCATTAAAAATCCCTGTTTTTCCATCTATGGGTCAAAATATTAGCTGGCGGAAGGCATCCTGCATTGCTTTCTTTGACACAGGTCTTCCAAGACACATCTCAGCTCACAGAAGACAGAAATTCAGCATCCAAAATATAAAAAGAGGATATAGCACCTATAATGGGATGGGATTTTAAACATACCTGCAAGTGTCACATGATATCCTCCTTCCGTAGAAAGACAAAAACTAAAAAATATGCTTACTTGGGCTGGTTTTTAAACCATTGTTGCTTCACTCATGGTCAAATATCCTCCTCTTGTAGACGTCTTTTCACCTTTTTGTCAGTGTTTTTTTTTGTCTACCTGTGTTTTATTATCCCTGCCTTTCCAATTAGCGGCGATGGAGAAAGGAAGTGAGAATGTTGCAACAGAGGTGTGTAAACACTCACACACTGTATCTGCAGGGAAGTGCTACATTCAGAGCAGGTGCTCAGAGGATGGCTGCGCAGGTGGCACAGTGATGAGGATGGCTGCAGCTCAACTTTAAGAATGGGTTGTAATTTCATTCCCTTTCCATGAATGAAATCTGGCTTGTTTTGGGGGCGCTGTGGTGGGGGTGGGGGTGGGGGGGCCCTCCAAAATAACAAACCGTGATGCAATAAATCAGTGGCTCACTACCAAACCAGTCAACAAACAAACTGTATCCATCAGCCTCTGCGGCCAGAGAAGCCTCACTTTTCCTCACCTCAAACCACAGAATCTGAAACGCGTCATTCCCCGATTGAGAGAAAAGCAGCTGCAGCTGGTCCCCCGTCTGCTTTGGCGTCCAACATCAACCCGATTTCGCGGAAACATGCAGGTTTCGGACCAAAACATGCAAACGTGCGTCCAGCCGCCGCATCACACGCCTTCCAGCGGACACCTGACGGCGACATTTTAACATCCGCGCTCCCCCCCGAGCGAGGCGAGCGTTCACCTTTATTGCTGATGTGGAGAATCACTTACACGGGATCAGTGGGCGCCAGAGGACCGCCAGTTACAGCTTCTTTCGTATCCCAGATACTGACAAAGAAGGATGCGGTGGGATGCGCTTCTCCGAGCGTAAACTTCCGCGACACCTGTCGGTCTCCCGGATACTTTTGCGCCCCTCGGTGTTTGTTATTTTTTCCCCCCACTTTCCCCCCACAAACAGCAGTCTGCACAGCTGAATGGGAGATCACGGGGTTTGTATTACACAGAGGTAGGAGGAGGGACGAGGACGGAGGAGGGAGGGAGGGAGGGAGGTAAAGGATTGGCACCCGACCTTTATTCCTCCTGCGCTCATGCTCGGTGGGGAATCCGGAGGCTCTGGAGCTCAGCCCGCTGACTGATCTGATCTCATTCTCTGCTGCAGGAATGGGCTTCCCGGGCTCCCATTTGGCACTTGGTCCTCAGGAAGGAGATAGAGGAGGAGGCAGCTTGCTGGCTGGCTGCTCCATTCACAACTGCCAGCAATGGAGTAATTACCCTCAGTGGGAAATGAAGGCATTCAGCATCTTTGATAGTATCTGTGCTGCAAAACTGTTTTAATTGGGGCACAGCTAAATGAAAGTGTGTGGTAAAATCACAGATGAGCTGTATGAAGCAGAGAGGGGAGATGCAGGAGTCATGTGATGTTTTCTCATTTAATGTCCTCAACACAGCGGTTGCAGAGGTCACCTCTCATCTTCCTGCTCCGTCATCTGCTCAATACTATGCACAATTTATGTTAACCTTGCCTCTTAAACTTGCCTGAATTAAAAAACAAAACAAAATGTGTATCATTTCTGATTTGAAAGACTTTTCACTTTTGGAATCAGTTGGTTGCTTTCTCACCGCACAAAACACTCAAAACGTGTAAAAACAAACACAGTCGCAACAGCTGAGCTGAGCATGGTGTGTTTTATTGTTAGCTCACACACAGGAAGGTGGCAAATATGATTTGATAAAGTGTTAATATTAGCCTATACAGGCCAAAATTAGTAACTTTTAGCTATGCTATCACAGTAAATTCTGGATTTAATATGTATAAAATGTATCAGGCTATTCAGGCTGTGCTTAATCCTAAAGAGAGTGCAGAATGGGATGAAAATGAGTAGGTGGCACATATTTCAACCCTTGAGCACAAGTACTTTTAGTTTGGAGCATTTTCGCTTTTGCGTTCAGGTAAATGTTACCACTATGCCCATGTTAAATTTATCCTGCAAAAAAGCAAAGCAGGCCGACTAAAAACTCATTCATGGTGAAACCTTGAGCTCGAGAGTGTAAAGCTTCCAAAAGTGGTTGGGATTAGAGGCTCCCCAAATCATGTTTCACCGGGGATTCTTTAAAGTCTGGTTTAGTGTTTTCATATTCAAATCAATATTAATTCTCTCTGCCGTATGCTGCATCACAAGTTGAGTACACTCTGCAGAATTTCGTCCCCGTAATTGGAATTACTGATGATAAAAAAATCAATTAACAGCAGCTTCTGGATCCGCACCAGTCTGTAAGTCTGAAGAAAACTGTAACCACTCTATTGTGGCACCATAATCGTATTTTGGAGGGCCACTGGAATACACACCGTCCTCCCCAGCTGTGGGCTTGCAGCGCTGAGGAGAAAAAAAATCTACCTGCGTCTGTTTTTCTTTATTAGTGCACAAGCTCCAGGGGAGAGAGAGAGAGAGAGAGAGAGAGAGAGAGAGAGAGAGAGAGAGAGAGATATGCTGTCAGCGTCATAAAAACGGTCCCTGGTTTTCAGTATTTGCACAACAAGGTTGAGTTTAGCCAGATAAAGAGACCAGCCCACACTCCAATATTGAGCTGTGCTCTGGGGAGTGCAAATAAAGTTGGATGGATGCGTCGTCCGTCATTATCAAGGTACACATCCATGCACCACTCACCACCTCTGCAGTTACTTCTTTTATTCAAAAAGAAACCCATTTAAATGATATTCAGGTTTCAGGTTTTGATCAAATACACAAAATTTGAAGGTTCTGTATTTGGCTGCCAAGTGTGGTCATCATGCCTCAGTGCACATTAGCTGGACCATATAAACAACATAAAGTCTGGTCTGTTGAGCAAAATGTCTTTCTTAAAGGAGAAGAAAATCATTGAACTATAAGCAGATAGCATTCCAGCGCTGCTGCCTGTAATATCACAGGCCAGACAGGGGTTTTGCATTTAAAATAATCCTCACAATTGTCACAAACGCATCTATTAAAGCTGATTTTTAACTGCTTGCACTTATAAGTGTTCTGGTAAAAGTGTGATGCATGCAAGGTTCAAGGTTCCATATTTGTCATAGCGATCAGCAGGTCAGCATGAGTTGACATGCATCAGCCAGGAGTTTAGACGTGCAAAGGAAAGCAGAGCATTCTGGGCCTCCTGTCATGTGTGCCTTCACTGTGGGTGCACATTTGATTGTGGCGTTCCGTTTCGTGTGTTCAGAGATAACAACTCTGGGTGCGCATTAGCATTTCATTTCTGTTTTCTCATCTGATCTCATCTGTTGACAAAATGTCGGTCTTTAAAACCAGCCAGAAAGGTCAAAAGATACACTAACTCAAAGAAAAATGTGTTGTTCAGTTTGGAACTATACCTCAAATGGATTAAAAACCTGCTATTTTGAAAATCCAAGGAGTCTCTGATGGTGAAAAATGATGTTGCTATGGTAACCAAAACACTTGTCACCACAACTGCTTAATTGAACCAAACTTTCTCTTTCATCTTTCTACGAAGTCCACATTTAATTTCAGCCTAACCTGGAGACTGACCTTTGAAAAGTGCTTCACATCGAACCATGTGGCAATGCTTAATGATGCATAAGGATAAGTACTTTAAAAGTATGTTCACATGCGTGTGTTAAGTCTGACCTCTTCAGAATTACACATGATTACCCTGTAAATTGTAAATTGCTGTAAAGAAACTGTTAACCAGCTCATAAAGGACAATTATTCCCTTTCTGTGGAAAACCTTTCTTCTTTGGTCAGAATAATGATTTTGTGTGTTTTGTGTTTGTGTGTGTGTGTTGTGTAACTTTCTGCTTTTATTCCCTTAAACTGAGGGTTCCAGCCGTGGAGTGCTCAAGGTCACGCCTCGGACTGCTCAGCATGACTAACCAACTCTTATGCTGCAGCATAACAAACACCGAACATGCACGGTGAGTCACCGCGTGCGCTGTGTTACTCTGGAGCGACGTAAAGAAATTATCTGTAATTGGGGATGGAGGTTCCTTTGGCAGTTTTACAGGTTACAAATCCTAAAATCTCAGGGGAGGATGATGATGGGCCTAAACTGGTGGAAAGTAGCCATGAAGCCATTTCCCTTTTATTAAGCCCATAAAGAGGCTGATTTTTGCGTGGGTGCAGGTAATGAGTCAAGGCAGGAGCTGAGGGAGAATCACACTGATAAAACAGTGTCTTCCCTCTTGAATACTCCAGAGCAGATTCTGGGGAATTTGAACATGCTGAGAGATTTTCATCCATGTGCAAAGGTTTCTATATTCGCTTCTGTGGCTTCAGATCCCTCTATTAGCCTCGGCAGCCCCCAATTCGCTTCCCTTCCAGCACTTGGAAACCACAGCATATCCACTGTCTATTCAGTCTCCTTACAGACTGTGTTCATCCCACGGCACAGAAGCTTGCTAAGCCCCACTGTTTATTTCACAAATGAGCACAACTGAAACTAAATTTGCCAGACTTTAGCTCCCGGTTTGCATGCCAACTGCTTCCTTCGGCCAAGTTCAGAGGAGAGGTGTACTCTCTAGATTTCCTAACATTATTGAAATGGAAAATCTCCACTTAAATTAGGACTATTATTTCAAACATTAGAAGTTAAATTCAATATGTTTCTAAAAAAAAAAAAGGTTGATGAGTTCAGAGGGGTTTTACCAACAGGATAAATTTCCACCTAACATTTACAGTATTTACTGATTACAGTCATTTATAAAGTGCTGGTTAATGCAAGTTTCAACCGTGTCTTTGTAGGTGATGCCGCAGGCCATCAACAGAAAATGGAATGCGGGACAAGACTCGTCAAAGTCTGCGGCTTTTCCTTGCAGACTGGTTCATGGTGTTGCCCTTGAAGACATACATCTTATTAGAGTCTTTATTCCTTTTAAATCGGGATCAGCCTCTCCGTATATCTTCTAACAAAGCCTTCACACACGTGCCCTCTGATGATGTATATGATAATGCATGTGTTGCTGCAGCAGCTGTGGCCATCGCAGCTGCTTGCGTGTCACAGTGAGCGCGTCCACACCTCATCTCACGCAGACAATGACGGTCGTCTCCCACCACTTGCGAAAGGTTTCAACCCACCGCAGCGCTGTTTGAATCCGGCTCCTTGCTGCCATGGTAACCAGAGTGGAAAGAGGGCGGGATATAAATGAGAAGTAGCGAGGGCAGGGCACACACTATGTCTGACTCTGTGGTCGCATGGCGTTCACACCTTTGGAAATCATTTTCCATAAAGCATCAATTACTGTTTGATTGTTTGTATGACTCAGGCAGCATTTTCTGAAATCCTTCAACTTTGAGCATCCACATTTAGTTTTAACCATCGTTGTGGGTCTCGTCCTTATCCTGAGGGCTGCAACCAGCAGCTGCCTTCAGGGGATTGGCGGGGTAGACCCTGGACAAGTTGCCGTTGACAACCATCCATGCTCACATTCACACCTAAGGTGAATTTAGAGTCACAAATTCTTGTCCTTTCCCCAAACGTGTGTCTTGATGCTGTGTTCTGACTGAAACTGCATCGCTGATATTGTCATAATGGCAGCAGTGGGATTTGAACCCACGCTACCAGAGAGACTGGAGCCTAAATCCAGGGCCACAGACCACTGGGCCATGCTGCCTCTGTCTGCAACGCTGCTGCTGCTGCGTGTGGGGAAAAACAGGATGCCGCAGTAATGTAACGACATAAACATTCTCGCTGAGTAAACACAAAAGGGTCTCATCGTGTTTGAAAGTTTCGGATGAGATTATTTTGCAATGAATTGAGCCACCATATTCTTCCATTTCAGCATGAGTAAATCCCTGAGCTGCTCACAGACTGAACCTCTTCAGGTGCCGCCGCTGCTTCAGAAACATTAACTACACTTCAAAATCTGCAGTAGCACTCGCCTTGGGTTAATCCCAGAGTCAGTTTTTGTGTTGTTTCAGCTTTAATAAAAAAAAAAAAAAAAAACAGTGATGCGAGTATCATTTCAGCAGTGGGAGGAAGGTTTCATGTTCACACCTGGTCTTGTGTTTATGGAGAAATAGTGGAGTTTCCAGTAATTCTGAGACCTAATGCAACACGCTGACTCATTTTAGAGCTCAGACAACACAGACCTGAATCCGACCTCACCACAGCAGCTAAAACATCTGAGATGAATCTGTTTTCGTCTAAAAGAAGGACAGTGATTGCTGATTCACTGATATGACTGAGAGTACCGGTGTGAATGTGCTGATGAACGCACAGACTGGATAACAAACGGAAGGTCAGAGGGAATAATCACTGCCTGCCGAGTGACAAACAGACACATGCAAGCTGAGCTATAGTCTTCTTTATCATCCATGGCTTCCTGCATTGTTTCTGCATGACAGGGTTAAACGCCTGGATAATTTCTTTTTTGTTCCACAAAGCTGGAGCCACAAAGAAAGAATAAAAAGTGAGTAGCGTGCAGAGCACCGATTTGTGACCCACGAGACTGTCCAGGCGTACAGAGGAAGACGGAGACGTGGGATCGAGTCGAATTTCTCAGAAGATGCGATTATCTACCCAAACACTGTTGCCCTTCTTAATCTCCCTCTTGCATACACACATGCGATATGTGCGTAAACAACAAAGACACATGATTGTAAATTGCTCTTTGGTGCACAAGCTGGATGCACGAGAAGCGTAATTGAGCGCTGCATCACTGGTTCATGTGCCCTTCCAGGGGACGACAAATCCACTCACAGCGGTTATTATTTGTTTTACTGTTTGCATGCAAAGCTGTAAAGGCTGCTTTAATAGAGCTGAGATTGCTCCATAAAACACCCAGCCAACTCCTTTAATATGTGTGAAAAAGATTCATACGGTTCAGTTGAAAATTAAAGATCAAGAGTTTTCATCTGGCTTTCATTTCAACAATTAATTAATTAATTATTTTCTGTGAAATAACAAAAAACGCCTGAATGCTCCAGAAGTACTCGCATCACTGAATGAAAGCAGATCCTTCGTCACGGTTCGGGATCGAGGACCCAAATGCAGGACACGCTCATAGAGTGCTAAATAAAGTGTTTTTATTCAACTTCACCAAAAGACCAGTGCACAGGATGAAGAACGCAAAATTGCTCACACAACAATCCGGCACAGGTAAACCAGGAAACACAAAATTCCCAGGGAGTGAATGATCTGGCGAGAGTCCACAGGTTGGGGAAATCCAAGTAGTCCGTATCGGGGACAGAGCGCTGACAGGAAATCCAGGGAAGGACAGACTCAGAAGGGCAGGTCAGCAGCAGACCGGGGCGATCATGGGCTACCGGCAATAATCCACAGGTGGGGGGGTCTCGCATCTCATGAGAAGAGTGCAGACATGGAACAGACAAAGTTCTGGGAGGGAACAGATGACCAGACAAGAAGAACGAGCGATCTGGCAAAGAGTCTCTGTAAGACTCCACCTTAAATAGCTGTCCAAGTTAGTGGGCCAGGAGCAGGTGAGGCTGATCAAAGCTGCAGGTGTGGCTGATTGGCAGATCAGCTGCAGGTGTGGTTGATTGGCAGATCAGCTGCAGGTGTGGTTGATTGACAGATGAGCTGCAGGTGTGGCTGATTTGCAGATCAGCTGCAGGTGTGGCTGATCAGGCAAGGTGGCACAGCTGAAACGTTGAGATGAGCAGGTGAGGGGAGGGCGAGAGCCGGAGCAGACCGACAGCTGTGACATCCTTCCATTAAAATGCTGCAGTCTATACATTATCACTGGAAACGATCTGAAAATCTGGGCAAATTAAACCGCAACTATCTAATGAATGGATTTCAGTTGGATTTTTCGAATGAATGGATTTCTGTTAGGCTGCACGAGAAAATCCTCCTCCCCTGTAATTTGGAAGATCCATCCCTGTAACAAATGGGGCAGTCGTGGAGTCAGTGTCTCAATTACACGATCCAAATCCTCCATTACCTTTCAGCCACGTCTTTAATTCAGACGTTGTCCCCTAAGTCAATTTCCCTGTTCTCTGTCATCTCCCAGGCTGTTGTCAAACAGCACAGACACATTGCTACAAACGGGACTATTTATGTCACACATTAGTTGTCTCACATTTGTGTGGTCATGGCAGACAGTGGAAAAGGTTGTTTTTTTTAAATCTCCTTTCTGCAAGGTCAAGCCCCTCCAGCTCGGGTGCTTCCATGTGGCGTTTGCCTGTTCGCCCCTATTCCTGTGTGTTCTCCAGGCACTCTGGTTTCCACATTTCCACGGTACAAAACCATGCACATTAGGTTGCTAGGAGACTTAAATTGCCCCTACAGTAGGTGTGAGTGTGTGAGAGGATGGTGTGATGGCCTGGTGACCTGTCCAGGGTGTGTTCCTGCCTAGCGTCCAATGACTGCTGGGATGGATTCCAGCAGCCTCATGTGACCCTCATAAGGAAGAAGCAGCATGGGTGGATGGATGGATGGATGGATGGATGGATGGATGGATGGCTTTCGGTGATCGTGTTATTGAGCTTAGGTTCATTCCCTGATGACTAATTCCCCCCCTGAGCAGTGGGAGGTGTGGAACTGCTTTGTGATTATTTTATGTTTGTGACCCTCAGGTGCATTAAAACAGTGAATATACGTGTGAGTGTCTGAGAGGAAGGCAGGCTATTAAAAAGCTTGTTATGATCGCAGGCTATTTGTGCGGCTACCCTGGGGTTTCTGAGATGTTGCTACAAAGCCGTAACCTTGGCAACATGAAGTCAACAGCCTTTACACAAAGTGCACTGATGTTTAGTCACCATGTCCTTTAAAAGAGCAGACCTGGTTTCCCGTCTTGTATCGGCTGCCGAGCACAAATATCCTGTTTTTTTTTCTTCTTCCTTTCTTCCTCTTTGCAGCCTGTGGTCGACAGTCCACAGCATCAAACATCTCAGGGAGAAAAAAAATGGCTGGAGGTGCTTTGGACGAAGATGAATAAATGTCTTTCACTCTACAGTCAAACAGTGAGTCAATGGGATGTGGCCGGAGACATTACATCTGCGCTCGCAGTATCGCTGATGTTTGCCGAGTTGGAGGCCACGTTTTCTTCGGCGTGCACGAGGGCAGGAAGGTTCCCCCTGTCTTAGAGCGGAAATTAAACTTGAATTTACATGATTTCACAGCGCAGTGTTTCCAGTCGTCTGCAGCCGAATACACTCAGTCTTTCCATCCAGTCATTCACCTGCAGACAGGACGCCTATTCATCCACCACTTAGAGAAGCATTCTTTATGGCGTTCTCTATAAACTGAAAGAGAGGTTCATTAACCCCCTCACAGCTCATTTCCAGATACTCTATCCAAGAAGCTGTTATTCAAACCCACTTGGCACTATTTCTGCTGCCCCCCCCCCCCCTAAACTGTTAAACTGT
>BJFM01000288.1:11279-28413 GCA_016586285.1 Arothron firmamentum | reverse complement strand
AAACTGTTAAACTGTAGTAAAAAATATCAAATATCTAATTGATAGTAATAATAATGTGATAATAAACATATATGCAGACAAATATTCTGCACCGACATGATAGATTAAATGAATTTTCCTCCTTTTAATTTCCTCAAGAAAATATCAGAAGAATTTCAATTCTTAAGCCACAGAATGCGGCGAATCAGCTCAAATCCATTTGAGAATCATAAGGAATGACAAGCGCATTCGGCAGAGCCAACAAATTCAGCGCGTCACGCAGCGTTTCTTCAAGTACAAAACCACCAATTTTTCATTCGAAACGTACGACACTGTTTTCCCTCTGTGTTTGCTCTCGTTGAGACGCTTTGGCAGGAGCTGCAATGCAGACATAAGTGGAAAGTGTCTTTATTTCTTCTGCGTGTGAGCGTGTGTGGGTGGGTGGGTGGGTGTGCGTGTGCGTGTGTGTGCGCGTGCACAGTGGGGTGTTTTGTTTTTGTTTTTTTCTTTTCTTTTTTAAAGGAGGCCCCCCTCAAGATTTCTAACATGTTTCTGCAGGACCACAGGCCACCGGCTGGCGCGCAGCGCAGGCTTGCGGTGGGCTGTTTGTCTGCGTGAAGCTGCCATGGCTTCCTGTTCCCCTGCATCTGTTCCCCATTAGCGGAGGCGAGAGTATAAAGCAGCGAGCTGACAGCAGCTGGGAGCAGTCGAGTTCCTGCCTGGATCATGGGGTTGACTATCTGGCTGAGTGTGTTGTGCTTGCAGGCGAGCCTGCTCTCACACGCCCTCGACTGCTCGGGAGCGACGCGGGGAGAGCTGTGTGTCGGCGGGGAGACCGCAGACGGACAGGTAAGCGACGCACCGATAATGGACGTGGTAGTTAAGGGAAGGCCAGTGGTAACCAAGGGGTTTATTAAAGGGATCAGGCATCACCTGAGCTGGGTAAGTGCACCCTGTCTGTCTAAACACTGTTTGTCAGACCAAAGAGGACAATAATTAACCCTAAATGAAGTTCACAAGTAGGGAAGAATTACAAAACATTTTGAATAAATCTTTGAAAAACTGGCTTGATTGAGGGTCCATGTTTGAGTGTGTTTCAAGCAAACCACATCTGAAAGTTGCTGGGGGGGGGAAACTATTCCTCTAAGCAGCTCTTCAAGGCAAATGAGAGCTCAGTCAGAATCAATCTTGCTCCATCCGCCGTGGATGACATCTAACAGGAGGAAGCGCGTCCAAACCAAGTGGTTCTACAGCGAATGTTGGGTGTTTTGGAAGCCGCCTTCAGCTCATAAACTGCTGTCTGGGTTGGGACAGTAGCTCAGGTCAGAAGGAGCCAACAACTCTGGAATTCACTCTCCCTCCTTCCAGCGACGCAGCTGTGACGAGCGTAGCGTTCAAGGTTGGAAGGAGAGCGCACGGTCCAACCCTGACGACCTGCGGGGACGTATCATTTCTTTTTTTTTTTTCTTTTTTTTTTTTTAATCCTCCAAGCGAAAACAAAGTCTCATTGTGATGGCTTTTACAGCCATAATGTCAAGGACCGAAAATAGTCCCTTCTGTGGAACAAAATCCTGTGACACTTTAAACCTGCGGTCGGCGTTTTTCGAGTGGACGGAACTCGTGTTCTGTCCAAAATAATCACCTTCATGTGGACAACGGATTCACCAGCTGCGGATTTCACCCACACATGGCAGGCTTTTCGATTCGCTTCCATCCAGAGGCCTCTTCCAGGCCCCACCGCAGTGTGCGTATGTGTGTGTGTGCGAACTTCAGAAGGAATTGGCTTATTTTTGCTTGTTTTCATATGGTCACATGTGTTTCTGATGAAGCAGAATGTGGAGAATGAGTTATACATGAGCAGAAACCAGCAGAAAATCGGAAGGTTCATACACATTAACTGGAAGAAATGTTGCCTCGTTGACTTGTGGAATCGCTTATTCCCTTTAGCGATCTGGTTTGATTAAACCAAGCTAGACAACTGTGTTTACCCCAATGCTTAACGACACGATAATAACATTTCTCTCCTTCTTCTTTGCCAGTATGAGGAACAGAAGCAGCGGAACATGCTACCATTAACAGATGGACTGGTATGTGTCTCACTTATTCCTGGCAAGTATTTAAAAAAAATAAATAAATCTTCCAAACACTTTGGAGCAGGTGAGCTAAGGTGAGGGTGAGCTCAGAGTTTGTGGCATCAGTTCAAATGTAACAACAAAAAAAAGGCTAAATGCCTCCATACTGCTCCTCTGATGACACCTGGTGCCTCTAAAATGGTTTATTGCCCCTTTCACGTGGACTGTGTCCAGCTTCAGGGCTGCAAGGTTGGAGAAAAAAAACCTGTAACGTGATTTTAATGGGATTATCTGGTGGTGAGGCAACAGAGGAGTTGCAGTTGTTGGACAGAGGGGGACAAAAAGTAAGCAATGAAACAGCTGCACTGGCTCACCAACATGTGCATCCCTCCGCTGACACGCAGGCTGTAATTATCCTCCAGTGCTGAAATGCACAACCGCAGAACGGGACGCGGCAGATTCCCAGACACTCGCTCCACCATGAAAACTCCAGAAATTAGCATTGAAAATGTAGGTCGACGGCAATCGCTAGCTGCTAATGTGGCTGTTATGCATGAAAACTGAAAACGGGCTTCTATATTTTTATGACTGGGGGGGTGGAGGCCCCCCTGCGGTTCGCCAGGGAGAGACGTGCAGGCTGCCCTTGTTGACCCTGTCTGTGGATGCGCTTGTGACTGTCTCCTCCTTGCAGGCTGCCATCAGATGTCGGAGACAGTTGGAGCACAGGGGCCCCGCCCACCCCAGCCAGGCACGCCTGCCCGGGGCCGTCACCGTCAGAGGCTTTCCCAACACGCTCATCCAGGTAGGCCACACGCGTGAGTCAGGCAGGACTCTGAGGCGGCCCCAAGCCAAACGCGGGGGAGGTGGTTTACGGTACTGGTGCTGCTGGTGGCAGTCCAGTAAAGAGTTAGTCAGGCTGTATTATCTGTGCTTGCTCAAATATAGAAAGGATCAGCAGTGTTTAGTTTGTGGTGTCCCAAAACACATGAAGTAGCCAAGTAAAAACTGAAAACCTTTGTCATTTTACAAGTAATTGTCTTCCAGTCTAAAATTAAAAAATGCAACAAGCATTTTAATGGAATAAAGTTGTAGAATTTTCCCTCCAAATATGGTGGACTAGAATGCTATGCTATCACTATTAATGAGCAATCTATGATTGGAGAGCGATTCTATGTGATTCTCTCTGCTTGTGTGGTTTCTTCAGACCAGACCACACGTGGTTCTAACAGCCAATAAGAAGAAGAGTAAGCGCAAATCCAAATCCCGCGCCGGCTCCTTCTCTCTCCTCAGCAACGACAAGAAGTCCAAGCCTTTGCAGGTGAGGCTCCCAGGGTGCATCTGGAGTTCGCAGAGTTTGCACAAGGAAAGAAACCATCTTTTTCTTCCACCGCCAGGTTATTAGAGCTAAAAGAGGGATGAAGATGGAGCTATCCAAGCGGGGCAGCTCGAGGCGCTCTGGGGCTTTCTCTGTCCTGGTGAGCCACTGCAACATTGCTTTTTGTGTGTTTGTTTCCAGAGAAAAGGTTTAAAACCGCGACTCAGTATTCACGTGGTGTATTGTGTGTTCACCAGGGAGACCCACAGAATGACGGACAGACAGACAGACCCAACACAAGCACGCTGGCGATGAGCGGTGCCAAATAAAACACCTGTTATTTTATTTTCGACAGCAGAAATATTCCTATTTCACAAACACATGTAAACCAATTTGAGTGTGAAAGTCGAACCATTTTAAGCTACCCTCATGAATACTTTATGCTATAGTTGCTAATATATTCCTGCATGTAAAAGATTCCATATTATGAATTTTGTAGTTTGAAGTTTTTGTTGTATTTAATCAGAGATTCCTTCTAAAACTTGGGGGTATATTTTTTCAGAATAATGTACTGGTGCATCAGATTTCAATAAAGGGTTAACGGAGACGCTGGCTGCAGAAATCTTTAAACAATCAGCCATTCACAGAGGTTTACGCCTTAAATTCCAGTTGTGTTGCTGCTCAGTCTTTCCCTTTCTTCTCCTCCAGTTTTACCACTTTAAAGCTGTGGCAAAGTGTCTGATCCTGATTCATAAAATTAAAAAAAGAATAGCCTGGGTTTGCTATACATATTGTAGGTGGTGGTTTTCTAAATTTATCGTCATTGCTCAAGTGTGAGGGGGGAAAACTCTTAAGTCGGGCTTTTCTATTTAAACATCTTGTCTCATTTTTAATTCAATCGTCCAGGAATGGAACCACGCCACGGTCTGGACCGGATTATTTGTTGTGTTTCTGCAGGAATCCAAGGCCCACTTTGCAGCATGTGAAAGGAAATAAACCGCACACGTTTGTCACAGTTATGAAAATGCAGCATTTTAACCATAACGAGGTTGTTGAGAACCCAAACAGCCGAAATGGAGCTAAATTGTCACTTGGGCCGACGTCGAATCCGGACCTTGAAGTGATCGGTGAAGGAAAAATAAGCCTGCCCAAAGTGCAGGACAATCGAGGTGGATGGGATGACTCATGCTCCACTCATTTGCTGATCAAAGCTCTAATGGCACTCGTGACGTAGGTAGCGAGCACTCACCGTATCGTTTATGATGGATTTAATGACAAAAACAGACAGAAACGGAAGCAGTAACGCGGTAAAATGTTATTTATGTGCTCCGCAAAGCATGTAATTGATGGCCGACCTCGCTCGCCCGGAGAAAATATATTGGTTACAACTGTCAGGTCCTGATCAGATAACCTGGATCAGCTCAGTGTGAACAGCCTTGTTGTCGTGGCAACGATCCACAGAGTGCCATTGTGGTTTCTCAGAAAACAGCAACGCTCCAATAAACATCCAGATCTTATTATTTCTGTTCAGGAGCAACAGGAGAGAGATGGCACCAGTTCACTGTCATCACACTCTCTCTCTCTCTCTCTGTCTCTCTCTCTCACACACACACACACAGAGTCAGTGAACTGTCAATAATTGAGTGTACTTTTGGGCAAGTATATCTGGATAAAGTCCTGGTGGACGGATTGATTGGACACACATACGCGCGCACACACACACAAACACATCCGGATACACACAGTCCTACATGGAAATCAACACCTAGGTTGAATTAAAGTTCAGATACACACGTGTCACCCTGTGTGTGTGTGTGTGTGTGTGTGTGTGTGTGTGTGTGTGTGTGTGTGTGTGTGTGTGTGTGTGTGTGTGTGTGTGTGTGTGGTCACCATAGTAGCCTCTCATCCTCCATTGCGGCTGTGCAATTGTATGTGACATTGTTTCCGTTCTGGTTCCGTCATCTGGAGAACAAAGATGAGACTGATGAGTCCGGAGGAGCCGCTGGGGCCTCTAATCTGGCCCGGTGGTGGCGGCAGCGCTGCCGTCAGTGAAGCAGTGCAGCTCAGCCACGATACCGTCCTGCAGCCGCTGGCTGTCATCATCCTTGAAACTGAAACCACGGCTTAAGTGATAGTTTCGGTTGAGAGATGTTGTCCAAAACGACATAATTAGGCTAAAGGACGACATCCAAGTTTATTTTAAACAGAATTACAAGCTGTTGCCACTGTTTGAAGATGAGTTTGTGAAGGGGGGGGGTAACCAAGAAACATCCGGAGCGTGATAATTATTGATGTTTTAAGTGAATCTTCCCCAAACATGTTTAGTTCCTAAACCCTGTCACAGCCTGGCTCCTACAGCCACGACAAAAACCAGGGACACACCGCGCTACAAGAACAAGTTTACTCAAAAATAATAATAAAAAATAATAAACAGAGGAACACAGAAGCACCAGAGCACCAGGGTGTCTGCAGGAGGGGAAGAAGAAAGTGTTTACCTTTTAGTGCCTGATGGACACCTGGCCCAGGTGTCGCCAGTTCCACTGATTCAACACCAGCCTCTCCACGGGCCCCGCTGCGCTCTGGACAGCAGGGGGCGCCAGAACACTCACAGTCGATGGCTCAGATTCTCCTATCTGCTGCAACATGGCTGGCTGTGGTGCACGTCTGCACGAACCTGCAGACAGCGCTGAAAACAAACTCCTGGAGAACCTATTGAAAAGAATGTACTCTTCATGGCTGGCATTGTTTTTTTATGTCTTTTTCTCATTTGGTTCTCTCTTGTTGGAGTTTCTAATGTGTTGTTTAATGTGCATTTTTTTTTCCCCACATCACATTTAAATGACTGTATATTTATACTTCAGTCTTATGACAGTGTTGCGTTTGTGCGCTTCCTGTCTGACGAGCAGCGTTTTAACTTTATCAATGAGGTGTTCCTACAGAGAACCTGCAGACTTCTTTCTCCTCACCTCCGGCTCTCTGACCTCACACTGTGACCAGACTTTCAGACTGAATTTGGCTCGTCAGATCAGATATGGGTCTGACATCGCCTCTCTCCTGAGGTCGACTCTTCTCCCGAACCCTCCCCCGCCGCGGCCCTCCCCAGGCTTACTGTGAAGGCACATACTGTACATCCTGCGAGTCACCTGTTGTGATGTCGGTTCGATATCTCAGCCTCCTGACCTTTCAGCATTAGATAAGGAGGGTGTGTGGACAACAGCAGAACTCACAACCCTTGCAGTCAGCCCACCCTCCACAACCTGAGGTGCAGCATATGTGGATGCAATACTGGGACATGACATTTATGTTTGAGGGAACTTTTATTCAGCAGCAAAATGGCTTTATGAGGGGCTCTTATCCAAGACGCACGTCCACAGGAAAAGAAAGCAAGCCAGACCTTCAGCGCCAAGACCCAAAATATCACCAGAAAAATGAACTCAAATGAGGAGATAAGCAGCTTTTGTCATCGCGGTTTGTGGATAATCCATCTGCGCAGCTCTCCTTGAAGATGACGGATGCCTGCTGAGTCACTGCTGCTGTTCCATCTCCGCTGCTCACTGCATCAGAGCAGAAAATACGGCCGGGTGAGCCTGTCCAGCACTGCCGTCCGCGACAAAGCCAATTTATTGAAATGGCAATGCAGCGTGAATCGATTTCATAGACACAGATGAGAATGTAGCACAGGAGGAAGCGAGGATACGCTCAGACAGCGGGAGCCGAGGCGTCAGAGCAGGGCGGGAAAATCCCTGAAAAGGAGTCAAAGATTGCTGCTATTTAGTTCTGCGAACGATACAAATGGGTCCTCTCTTCTTTTCTCTGAGAGCACCACCACCCTTCTATTAGACACATAAGCTGATGTCAAATGGACAATTGTGCTAATATCCATGCTAGGGCCCAGCATGGATGTGAAAGGGTACTCTGATCTTGTGGTCCTGATCCTGCAAAAGTGCGTCCTTTTTAGTTTTCCATGTCCCTTTGCGGAGTCCTTACATCACCAACAGTGGAGGTCGCAGCACCCCTCCTGCTCCAACGCTCCACAAACCAGGACAACAAAGCTTCAAGATGAAATTCGCCACACTTGCCACCTTTGAAAAAAAAAAAAAAGAACATGCAGATGATTTTTTTGTGAACATATAGTCAACTGTTTTTAGTTAGGTAAAGATCAAGGTACATGGACAGAATTCAGATCATGCTCATGTGGTAGATAAAAATGGATAAAAGTTCTCATTAAAATGCTCTCGTCTTCTCTTAATGCCGGGAGGGCTGAGCCAGACTGAAAACAGGCTGCAGCTGGTGTGCATGACTTTGTGACCAACTCGACAGAATTAAGTGAATTACTATTGAAGCAGCATCTTTTTTGGAGTAATGAAAACTTTGCCAGAAAATCATTTGAGTGAGCAGCAAAGAGGAGCATTAAACATGAGATCATCGTACATAAGACTTCACAAACCGCTTCAAGAACCTTCCACCAAGAAAAAAGAGAGAAGCTCTTATATCTGTGGCTGGAAAAGCATCCTATGTTTCCATTTTCTGTGTGAGGTTTGCAAGTAAAGTAGTTCTAAAAGAGCAAAAAGGACTACTGATTACTAGGTGTGATTACATTTTGCAAGGTAGCACAGACAAGACTGTAGATAGAAATCACTCAGCCTTTTTATCTCAGCGCGTCAGTCACCAGCACAGAAGTGTGATAACTGTGAAATACTGACGTTCGATGGGAATGAAAGGAGCATAAAGGAGATGTAGAGGGTGACATTGAGGAAATAGTCAGTGATAAAAAGAGCCTGTCCATGGTTTAGAAACAGCGGTTCCATCTCCAGAGCAGAAAGCCAGTTACCGTTGAATTTTGTAGCAATAAATGTTTGTTTAAAAAAACTGCAGACTGTGTTTCTTTACAGGTCCGAAGTAGGTGATAGATCATTTGGTCAGATGTGCAAGGTAACGACACCTTGGCTTTCCTAGCTCAAAGAGCTCTCTCAGAATCTTTATACACTCAGGAAATGCTGCCGTCTCAGATGTTGCCTTGGTTACAATACAAAAAGCGTGTCAGTACAGGTTGTTTTATGTTCTTATTGCCATTCCTTGTCCTCAGATGATTCTATGAACTCATATTCTCTACATTCTATGCTTATAACAACTTCAGATTTTACAGATGTTAAAATAAATCATTAACCACCCGGAGAAATCCAACATAAATAATCTCAGGATTTAGCTAAGAAATGTATGTAATTATTGGTATGTATATAAAAAACTGAGTTTATAAAGACTGCCCTCTAATGGCTGAAGCTTATACTACAACAACACGGAGGAACCTCATGCAACAACACCAGTGAAAACATGTTCTGTTTAGGCTGAAATCCTGATGGGAGCCAAAAACAAACATCAATGTTCTTGATGTAAAGACCAACTTGACTCATCACAGAATTCTGACTATATTCTTGGCATTTTGAGCATGCACAAAAAGGTAAAGGGAGCCATCAGTAACTATCTTCTTGGGTGTTGATGTTTTAAGACTGCGGTAAATTATCAAAAATGCTACCTCTCACTAGCTGCATGCTTGTCCAGCTCAGGTTATTTGCAGGTGTAAGAGGTCCTGCAGGGATCACAGGTTGTATCCCGCCTCTTCTGTCTCATTTGCCAGTTCTACCGCCTTGTCTCTCTCCAAACTCATCAACACGGTCTGCTTCACAGCTGCCTGGTACTTCTCATACTGCCGCTTCAATTCAGAGTCATAGCTGTTGCACTTGATCTTCAGCTTCTTCAGTTCCTCGATGAGCCTGTTTTTCTCCACAAGGACACGCTGGTGGTGCATCCGCTGGATGTCTCTGGCCTTCCGGGCCTTTTCCAGTATCTCAGCTGCAGCAGAGGATGCCTCCTTGTACTCCTTAATCTCCCGTTCTATGTTTTTCAGTTTACGGTGTAGCTGCAGGATTTCCAAGTACACATCTGGCACCACCTCCACCTGCTGGGCATCCAGCAGTCCCCTCTGTAGCAGCTCGGCCCATTCCGACTGAAAACACTCAAGTGTTTCTGTCATGCCCATTTGGAAGAGGAAACTGCTTAAGAAGGCATCCATGGTCTCAGGGTGATGCATGATGGGAGAAGCTGCTGCGCTGGCCTCTACCCGGCTTTGGATGGCTTTAATGGTTGCCTCCAAATCTGCTCCCTCCTTTCTCAAAGCCCAATCATCATTTTGAGCTTCATCTTCACACTGAAAGGCAGCATTGCTGCCCTCTGGCCCCATTTCATCCTTTTTACGGGGTTCAGTGCTGGTGCTCATGGTTTCACTCATAGGTTGGATGTTGTTCATTCATCTACCTATCCAAGAGCCACAAAAATTATAAATATATAAAACAGGTGGGATATACTTAGTCAATATCTTATTTTGTTGTATTCTGTATTTCCTTTCATAAATATACTGGTATAATAGTAAATCATTGCAATAGCTGTGGTATACTGTTGTTTGTTTGTGTTGCTTTGAATCAAAGCTCCTTTGATCATTGAAAAATCAAATAAGAGGATAATGGGTGCATTCCTCCGTTGCGTCTCCCTGTTTTAGCTGGTTGCTATAGCACCCAGAGCTTCTTTTTTTTTTCCTGCCTTAAGCTTTATTATCACTTGTATTACAAGAGAAATTAATTGCCGACACTTCAAAAGTTTTGTGAGAGTATTAAGCTACAAGTAACATAAACGACATAAATGCTTCTGTAATTTTTCTAGAGCCATTAAAGCGACCTAAATATACAGTATATTACTAATGGCAGCAGTATTTTTGTTACACCTCCGAAACAGTAGGTGGCGATACACCTTCAAAAAATGGGCCGCTATTAAGTAGAAGAAGTATTTCCGTCGTCATCAAACATCATGGCGGACTACAAGGAGGCGCCCTTGGCCGCTCGGCCTCAAACATTGGACCCCAAAGAGTATTTTAATGTTTCACCGGAGCAGCGACGTGTAGAAGCGGAGCGGGCAGCCCTACGAGCGGACCTGAAGCGGCAGTACCTGACGCAGCTCAATAACCCGCACAGAAAAGAGCTGATTGTAAGTGCTGCCAGCTAGCTAGCAATGTCACCCCTGAAAAAGAGCCCAGAACCTACAATTTACACGCAATTAAGTGTAATTATTTTGCAGAATAGCTATCAGGGTTTTCCTCGGAATTTAATTTATAATCATTAAAGAAAGTTATATGATCCGGAAGATCTGTGTATGTGTTGACAACCTTCGGTAGTGGTGGTAAAGTCTGATAAAAAAAAAAACAAATATTGTGCACGCACACACATATTTACATAACCATATTATTTTCAGTGATCACACACACACACGGAAATTAACTTACATTATTTGCTCTGTTTTTTAGGAAGACCCCGCTCTGACACGTTGGGTGTATGCACGCGCTAATCCATACCTTCACTTCAAGCCCACTTTCAAGACGTCACTGCTGGGGCTGTTGTTTGGAGTGGTGCCTCTCTTCACCCTCTATACTGTCTTCAAGACAGACAGGGTATGAGAGTCTGTCTGTCTGTCTGTCTGTCTAACATCAGGTTTTGATATGTGAGAATGTTTGAAATACCATTGCAACCAGAATGCAATGCTGGGCTGCCATGTTTTTCTCTGCTGCGATAATCATGCAGTTTAAAATTAAGCTTTTCCTCTATTAACCATAATCTGTTTGTGTTCTGTTCTAACAGGATAGAAAGGAGGAGCAGATTAAGAATGGAACCCTCGTGCGCAAATTCAGTTTGTCATCTTGAGCTCCAGTGTACAAAGACCTCATTTATGTTCTAGTGATGTTTGTAATTATTATTATCCAAATAAAATGATCCTGTCACAAACAGCCATCTGCATTTTTTTTTAAGCAAAAGCAAGATTTTTTTAAGCATGTAGATTCAGGATCAGACACTTGCACAATAGGGTATTAGTGCACCCATGGCGTGTTTATATTACTGACAGTGAACTCATATATGACAGTATGCAAAGATAAATGAGATTGCCTTTAATACATTCAGACTTTAACATCTTGATTGTTTAGTACTTGTTGGGCTTCCGGTTTGGATCAAAGTGGCTGCGGAGGCCTTCCCAGCACTGGTAGTAGTTCTTGTCAAGCTTCTGACATGTTTGCAGACCCCACTTGGTCACAGCCATACTGAACAATGACTCAAACATGAAAGCCTGGGGAAAGTAAAAAACAAAATGAGGCTAAGACAGCCGTCTGTTTAGTTTCAACAAGGTTGGTTGAGCATTTTACCATGGTCCCGTCCGCGACGCGCTCGGGTTTGAGCTCCGCTCTGCTGTTCTTCTCAAAGCAGTCAGCGTCTGGACCGTGGGGGGTCATAATGCTGTGGAGGCTGGCCCCGCCTGGCTGGAAGCCCTCCTCTTTAGCTTCATAGTGGCCTTTGATCAGTCCCATGAACTCACTCATGCAGTTACCTAAAGCAACCAGCAGACGGAGCGCTAACGCAGGGCTGGGCTGGCTGGATGGGACTACAAGTTCCACTAGATGGCCTTCAAGATCTTTAAAGGCAGAGAAACGTGTAGCCTGTTGCTCCCTCAGCTGAGGGGACTCATACAGCAGGTGGATGTTGTCACCCACTGTCTTGATGATTAGATGCTAGCTTCCATGTGGCTCATTTCATTCATTATACTAGCAAGTTAATTAGAATGACAGAATCTTGTACTTGCATTTCAATTAGATTCCAGGCTAATTGCTTCTGTTTTTCCTTAATTGCAAACAGCGTGTGTGTGTTTTGTGGTGGTCTTACGGTGATAGTACGGTGGACGGAAAGTGTGGTCGGCCACACCCCACCGAGGTGGGAAAATGACAAAGTCGGCAATGGCCACGCCAGGTTTCCTAGATTTGGCAGTCAGCACCGTAAAGATTGATGGATCCTATAGGAAGGTCAGAGGTGAAATAAAAGGCTGCTTTAGGGCATTTTTGTAAATAACATTTTAATGTAAGCACTCACCGCGTGATCAAAGGCCACACAGTTGATGGCCATGAAGTTGGTCAGGTTGTACTTGTAGGGTGTGTAGTTCCCGTGCCAAGCCACCACGTTGAAAGGAGAGAAATCCTACGCAGAATGAAAACAAATGAGCCGAGTCTGCCCCAGCAGGCTGCACAAAAGGCCTTAAACCGAGCCTTTCAGGAAGAAAAAAAGGAGAATAAAAAAATGTCTTTGTATTCTTCCATTGCCAGTGAAAGCACTTCTTGACATAAAGAGAAAAAAAGGTGGTTATAATGATAAAGGTTGATTGTGAAAGGAGGGTATACGTCTTTCAATTCTTTCATTCCCGCTGAAATGAGGCTGCAGGTATTGTGGGGGGTAATTGGCTTCACAATCAAACTTTCCCAAACTTTGAGCGTTTTTTTTTTTTATTATTTTATTTTATTTTTTTAAACTCGCAGCGGCACACAGCCGTGTGGGGGAGTCAGGAGGCGGCCGCGGTAACAGTGGGTGCAGAGATATTTCTTTATCTTGATTGTTAAAACCGCGGCAATTTTATATAGTTTCTCTGTTCTGATAGCGTCGCCGCGAAAAAGACATTCAGCAGCAGCTCTAAAATCAATACAGTTCATTACAACTCAGGCTGCCTCCTGAGTGACCTGCATGCTCCCTGCATGCACGCTTGTCGTGCACAAGTAGCTGTTACACAAAAGCGACTTCATGCACACACCTGCACATTTAATTAGTGGAATTCAAACACATTTTGTAACTGCTAAACACATGAAATCAAAAGCGCATTTTACATTTGTCGCCATACATAAAGGGAAATTGGTGCTGGTAATGTGTTCCACATTCGGTGCTGCATTCAAGTCGATTAAAAAGAAAGGGGAAAATGGAGCACGGCAACCACGTGCACACAAAACACAAACATATTGGTCCAGTCAAGCAAATAATAAGTTAATTTGAGCAATTTTAGCGCTCTGCGGGGGAACAAAACAGCGGGACCAGACAAGGAGAGGCGACATCTTCCCTGAGATGAGGTCCGCCTCTCCCCCATGTTGTTTTCTCGCCTCTGTGGCCTTGGCCTTTCAGACCTGCGGGGTGGACATCATAACCATGGTGTCAGGTGCAGACCTCTGACACTCAGCACTAAACAACGGACAAGTGCTCCCCAAAAAAAGGGGGGGGGGGATGTTTGTTTTGCTGCAACTACGATAGACACTCGCCCTTGTGTACTTCCTTCGATGCATAATAACGGTGTGGTTTGACTTCGTTTCCACGGTTACAACCCCCATCCCCCACTCTCAACAAACCTCTCCTCCCACAAAAAAACAAAAGCCTCCTGTCAGACGTTATTTCTCGATCCAATTATGCACCCAACAGGAAATTATTGAGGTGCAGCGTCAGTCCCTGAGTGAAACGTGCTGAAATTACCACTTAACTTGGAAAAGGTGTGTCCTTGCCTCCGATCCGAAGCTTAACGGGTCCTGTCTGTTACTCCAGGCCGTCTTAACTGATTAGGAGTGATTAAGACTCACAACGGAGTTGGTGCAGAAACCTCCTGAATGGGTAATAACCAACACTTTGATATTAAATCCTGGGGCATGACAAGCCAGTCGGCGGGGGCATCTAATGGATTACATGATTCACTTATACGGTTTCCTGTTAGTCGTTTTTCCAGCCGGGTGGTGTTTAGTGAAGCAAACATGCTAAATAGGCTAATAGGGCAAATACGACTCCATGAGAGGTTCCCCTGTCACATTTTGACATGTCACTGCGCTGACACATTAATGGACGTGCTTACGAGCAGTCACCTGTTGGCAGGCAAACAGCTTTCCTTGGTACTTGTTGATAATGGTGTAACCTGTGGCCACTCGGCGATCCTCGTACCAGGCAACCGGACACTGGAAATCTCTCGGGTTGGCCAGACCATTGGCTCCTGCAAAGTAGGCAAAGTCACAGTCACAAATGGATTAACAGAGGTTGTCCCGTCAGCACGATTATTCCTTTATAGGCCGCTGAAATCTACTCCAGCGGGCACCTGATGACCGGCTGGACAGCACCATGGACAGCTCACCATCGCAGGGCGCACACAGTGTTCGCTCATGCCATGGGGCGAGCCTCCAGCCAGCTTAACATGCATGTTTTGGACTGTGAAAGTGAGCTAGATCACCTATTGGCACTAGAAGAACATTGAAACTTCACACAGAGAGACCTGAGCTAGAACCAAACCTGGAGCCATTTAAAGTTGGGCTAAAACACTGAAGTGTATGTTGGTACAATGAGCTGAATACTAAACAATGCTAACATGCTAGGAATATTTTTCCTGATCTCAAAGTGTTCCTAAGAGATCCAGCTGGGTTTTCCATCCTACCAGGTCATCGGTCTACCTGGTAAACTCCCTTTTCCTCCCTGGTAGGAGGGAAAACCCAACTGGACCACAGTCCTTTTAGGGCTGGTTTGAGACAGCGTTTTTGAGCGTGCTCTAAAATCTTCTTATTTTATCTTATAATCTTATTTTGGAATGACTCAAACATTCTGGCAGATGCATTGAAGTGAGATATTGTAGGGATTCACGCTGTGGCGCACCTATGGGTCCCAGGTCTGGGAGTTCAAAGTGAGCTCCATACACCTCCAGGATGTAGCCTCTGGTTGCTCCAAACACATCCACACTGAAGCGCATCCCTTGCTGGGGAAAACGAAGGTGACCAGACATTAAGTACAGTTTGTAATCTGGACATCAAATATTAAAGATGCATTAATTGTACTGTTATTTGTGTTCTTTGTCGTGTTTTTCTATTGTAATTTAAGGTGTATTGAAAAGAGACCACAAAATTTTGGTGGATAATGGAAACTGGCGCATCCAGAATTGTGTTTATCCCTGCAAAATCCTCCTCACCTGGATGACACAGATCTCGTTCGGCTCGACCAACATTTTCCCAAATTCAGTGGTGATCAGGATCTCACCCTGCTGGGGGACTACAGAGACAAACACACAAAGAGAGATGGTGAAAAGGAAATCTAAACAGAGAATAGCGACTGGGGATTGAGCAATCATCCCTCTTGTGATGGATGACAGCGAAAATATCAGCAGCCTTTTCGCTCACCAATCAGCAGGTCTCCATCTGAGTTGTTGAAGCACCTGTAGCAAGAAAAATATATATATACAGTTTAAAAATAATGTGTGAAAACGCTTCTGTTGTCAAACCTGCGATGGGACACATTTGCACACAAACGCACCTGTCGACCATGGAGATGTTGCAGGCGTAGATGTGGACGCCGATTCCGTTTCGAGATTTGGCATCTCCGGCACCACAGACGGTGTGCAGACCCTGGAACGTACAGGTGAATCCAATTCAGGGGAGGGAACTTGGACTGTGTCTAGGGAACCGTGTGAAATAAGTCAGCTGACTCACGGTGACAAAGTCCACTTTTTTTTCGGTGGGTTTGGGGATGGAGAACGGCCGCCATCTCAGCTGAGAGGGAAGAAAAAAACATGCCCTTCAACACAAACAAGCCTCGAAGAACCTTTGAGGAGCGTTCTGTAGGATATTGCACTGTAAACTATAGATAGTTGTTGTCATGTAACCATGACAACATAGGTTAGTGACTGTATGTTGCACATTTCAGCTTTAAATTCTATATTTTATACCATCTGACAATAATAAGGTGCCAAATTGATAATAAAGATGCATTAAATCTTATTTCATGTTGACTGACATAAAGTGGGAGGGGCTTAGATGTCATGTCACTCTGAAGAATAATTATTATTGTACTTGTTTTAATTCCCGGCGGCTATTTTGTGATTAGGTAAATGTGAATGGATCTGATATGGTGAAGAGGGTTTAAGATAGAAGATGAATAGTTTGGTTTGCATTCGAGGTTCAGCTTAGCATCAGGTTGCTAACCAGCTGCTAGCGTTAGTATACAGATTTGAATAGCATCCCTGCTGTCATTAACAGACTCTAAATTAATGAAACCGGACAACATTAGAGCTCCCCAAGCATGAGGCCTCACCTGCCCCTCCTACACCATTACTCCTGCTTCCCGGCTGCATCTTCCATCCATTTTATCTAAACGTTCTGGCATTTCAGGAATGCATACATACTATGTTGTATCTCATTGGGCAGAACCTTTGCCCACCTGGTTCGGGTCTGGCTCCACTTCATCCCAGTTTTCCGTCAGGTTCCCGCTGGACACTGCAGTGAAGGGCTTGTGCTTGACAGAAGGCAAAATGCGGTACAACCAGCTGCAGCGACAAAGAGGGGTGACGGAAAGGCAATTTTATTGTTTAAGCTCAATTTGGGGAGAAGTGAGTTGATCTAAATGTCAGGAACAGTTGCACACCTCCTCTTATTGGTCGGCCGAGGGCAGGTGAAGGGAGAGCCGGAGAGCTGCTCGGCGTAGAGGCCATAGGGACAAACCTGAGGACTGTTCTGCAGGGACAGAAGTGTGTTCATGAGCAAACTGTTGGATCAGATTCACATAACGAGCAAAGGATTAAAGAAACGGCTGCATTAACGGAAGCCAGGTGTGTGCTTTACCTGTCCCTCCGGTAAAGCTCCAGGACAGCGAGGGTCTTCCGAGGAGAACTCGTTCCCAAAACCAGTCATGTACTGTAAAGAGAGACAGACACAAAGTAAAAAAAAAAAAAAAACCCTGAATAAATAAAAGCTTGCGTAAACACCACGCTGCTTCATTGTAATTCAGGATAAATGTGTTCACGCTGGTTATAATTAAATTTTAAGGCTTGTCATTACAGCCGTGTCTTTCTGTTAATTGTTGTGACATCACATACAAACAGACTGCATTTGTGACACCCCCCCCCCCCC
>BJFM01000287.1:150853-173522 GCA_016586285.1 Arothron firmamentum | reverse complement strand
CACACACACACACACACACACACACACACACACACACACACACACACACACACACACACACACACACACACACACACAGAGAGAGAATTGACTATGTTCCTGCTATGCTGTTGCACAACGTCGGCTAAAACACACCTGCCACATCACAGATAGCATCAGTTGAGATGATGGACGCCCCCACCACCCAGAGAGGCAGACATCCATGTTCCTACTGTTCTAGGTCTCTCACACTTACTCTGGCTCCCTCCTTTTCTCACACCTTTCTACCTCTTAATCCCCTGCTCCAACACCTCTGTGTTTATGGAGTCGTGCTCGCACACCTCGTGTACTCCACATACCGTCTATTCACCATAACATCCTTTCACACAGGGAGAAGACCTCCATAGCGGAACCTCTCATAGGAGCTACCCTTCTCCATGAGTTTGCTGAAGCCACTGTTTCAGCTGTATGAGCCTCTAAATTGGGAAGTAATAAGATCAGGATGTGTGTATCGCCATGACAGCAACCATCAGGGACAAATGTAAACAGCTCCTCTCACACCAAGAGTAGTGTTGGTACACAGCTTTTTAAAACAAGAGTTCAGCTGCTCCATTCCCACAGCCAGTAGACCTGGAATTTCTCCTCCTTTCCTGGTTCACAGATTCCCCCTTCGATCCCTACGTCGCCTCCCCAGCTGCTAAATATCCGGGTGTATTGGAGGCTCTTTTGACCCGGGAGTGAATGCCAATCACAGCCATTCCCACTAACTCAAAAAGCGGAGGAGTTTCCCAAGTCACCAACACAGAAACGTGGAAAATGGGAGGAACTGATGCTGAGGACAACCGTGAACATATACACCACTTCAAAACAGTTCAAGTCCACCATACTCCCTGTGCTGTGACGACGCCACCGTCAGGCTGCTTCATGTAGCAGCGCAAACATGCCCAGGAAAGCAGCCTGGCTGGAAAGCAGCTCTTCAGGGAGGTTCCCAGGTGTGTCGTTCCTGTAACTGCGTGAGAACCTCCACAGTCACGCTGCAACACCTTTCATACAGGCCGTACAGTTATTACAATAAAAACATCTCTGGAACATGTAGGTTATTAAACTGGAAAGCGTGACTTCAGCAGTTCCTGGCAGCGACGCTGATTTATGTTTATTGTAAGTGATGGTCCGGGCTGAGGGCCCAGGGGACAGCTATCCAGGAGCAACATCAGCGTGGGGCCACGGCAGCCAGATGCACGGCAGAGGGGAGTAAAAGAAGAGAGCAGGAAGACTGGGAGGGAGAGGGGGGGGGGGACAAAAAAAATCACAGATTGGGGGAAATAAAGAGAGAAGTCGAGGGAGTTTGAGAAGTAAACTTTGTACGGTTTTACAGTCTGTGATGTTGGACTTGGCAGCCCATTCAAACGACAATAAGCCTGGGAAAAAGCCCCGGTGGAAGGTGGGCCTGGCTGAAAAATAAAGAACCATAATGATGGCTGACCTTTGGAGCATTGTTATTTTACAACCTGTATACGTTTGTTTCCTGAAAAACGACACGGCTTTACAGCAACAATGATTTCACGTTGAAGCAAACACAACTTCCAGTTTCCTTTGGAACTTGAAGCTGTGCGTGCTGTTGACGGCCTGGTTGCATAAGTGATGATGCAACTCAGTGTCACTTCCGCTCCGTCGAAAATTGATGCATTGATGCGTAAAGTGTGTCTTTTTTTTCGACGCACCTCTCTGGCATCGCTCTCTGAAGGCGCTCGTCAATAAACATCCCGATTTGATTCCATCCCGATTATGTGGTTAAGGTTAGCGTGAAGACATCAAAAATCATCCAGATTCTGAGCTGTGCTTCCTTAGCTGATGATGTGGGTTGGCAGTGGAGATTTCTGGTCAAAGGTGAGGGCTGCACCATTAAGAACGGCCTGAGAATGGTGCGGTGCGTCACATACGAGCCCCTCGGAGTACTCCTACAGGAATGTGGCTAAGCTGCACTGATTTTATCAGACAGAAACAGAATGGGAGGGCTGATGTGTTTCATGCTCAAAAGTCTCCCGTTTATTACAAATAAAGCTGAAGGGTGGCTAGCGTGATTAAGAACGTTCATATTTTCTCCCTCCTACTGTGATGTAAACCAGCATATGTGATTAGCATCTCAGAGTAAGTGATGAAACCTGTCGATTTTTAATTAGAGGCTCGTCGTCTGACGTTGCTGCCACGTACAGCCGAGTGGCATCAGAATCATGGGAATTGATTCTATTTTGGCCAGGAGACGCTGAAGGAACGCAGTGTTCATTCAGGACTTCTGCCAGCCCTCAGATGCTGAATTAGCATTAGAGTATATCACCTATTATATCAAGCGCTCACGGCCCACTGGTGCAAGCTGAGTCAATACTGAGCACAGGGTTGTTTGCTCTGTACTGTTGTGACTAAGGTAGGGGGCTTGAGGCTCTGAAACGGGCAGGAAATTGGCTGAAGCACATTTAAAACCTTTGTGGAGATGTCAGGCTAGCCCTCCCTGTGCTGTGATGTACTGTAATGAAGGCAAAAGGGAACAATACCCTTAAATGATGCGTTTAGGATTCAGCACAGCCGGTCCCAGAAAACAGCCACGTTTGCAGTTTTTGAGGGGGCAGGAGCAAACTTAGGACTCAACACACAACCTCCAAAATAAGGAGACTCCATATCAACTGACACCATTTACAGCTGATGCCTCCGCAGGGCTGCGGGAGAGACGTTTACACTTCCTTTACTGTTTGCTGCACAGACCAAAGAAACCAAATAGACCTAAAATATGGATGCAGCAGTAGCGAAATTTGACACATTTGTAAATGGGGTGCCGCTAATGGCAACTGTCATTGACAGATTAAAGATTGGAAATGATCTACTAATCGACTAATTTCCTGAGAATCCACCTCGTAGCTTAACCCATGTTGGAGTTATCACCTGCCCTCGTAGGTCTGCAGGGAAAACTAAGTGTGGCTAAAACTTGCTCGACTTTCACACACGATAACGTCAGAAATAGAAATATCAAGGCCCACTCAACCTTTGATAAATGAAGTCTGCCGAGATCAATGCCTTGCATAAATCAAGTAGTGTCAAAACACCGGCTGAGTGCTCGCTGAGCGCTTCTGCTCATTGTACGGACAAAATAACAAGTGCCACAGCGTGTTTGTGCACCAGCGCACACGTGCACACACACACACACACACACACACACACACACACAGGAATGACGTGCATAGGGAGCCAGCTCTAAATTGGACCTGGTTCCTTCCATCCATCCATCTTCTCTTAAACATTGTTTATTCCTGTTTGATGTCATGGCGATGGTGGTGGTTGGGGGGGGCTTTGGGGGGTTGGGGGGGTAGGCCCCAAAGGTAGGCTCAGCAGGCGTCCTCTTCCAATTACAAAGGAAGTCTTGAGAAATTAGGATTCTGCTCATGACGGAAATACATCTCCCCTGAAGGACACTATACCTCTGTTGATGTATCTTTCATCCTTTTGCTTTTGTCTTATTTCTTTCATGAGCGCCATTATTCTCATCTGATCAGCCAGTTTTGGATGATCACAAGGCTAACCGCTCAAACTGGCTGCACTGTCTTTTTTCCACACCTTCCAAGTTCCTGAAAAATGCATTTGAATGTGAGTGTTGACGTCTGGAGGAGTGGCACAACAGCTGGCGCCACCGCGACCGTTGTGGTGCTTTCGGCTCACTGATGTGTTTTGGTGCCCTACATTTAGCTCCACGAGCGTGTCGGCTATTCTTTCTTCTTTCTTTCCGCTGTTCCTCGGTTAATGTAAATCTGGACCTCGCCGTATGTCCACTTCATGTAGCTTCTCTTCCTTTTGCTCCATTCTCCAACCGAGAGAAATGCAAACAAAGTGAAGCGGTGGAAAAGTGGGTTAATTAGGACCTAGCCTAGCTTATTTACCGTAACATCATGGCTGTATTGAGAGTCTGGGCTACCATTCAAGCATCCACTGCTGAATGGTTTATAACTACAAACAGAACTCAGGTCTGACCCATTTCCCCCTTAAAAACATACAAGTAATCCAAATGAATGCGTGGTGGGATCAGCGTGACTCACTGTGTCAACCTACAACTAATACACTGTTAAATTTTGTCTCATCTCCGGGGAGCCGTCGTCGTGCCGTATTTATTCTGCTGCAAATTCACGTTTGTAAAATGAAATATGCGTTGTAGCCAGGTTTCCCCTTCAGTCGGCAGGTGTGTGTTTTGCGTTGAGGGGAGGAGGTGGGCTGGAGATTTTCTCAGGGTAATGCACCTTTAAAAAAGGCATCTCTGCCGCCTGCTTTTCTCTCGCTCGTGCATGCAGCCATTTGCATGTATATTACAGATGCAGAAATGCATACGGTTGAGGGGCTCCAAAACTCCCATTCCACAGCCTTTCTTCTTCAGCTCTCACTCTGCTGCGTCTCCTTTCAACCACCCAGATATCGTTGCAGGATATCTTTTGTCTGAAAATACATGAGCAGATTCACTCTTTATTTCCCTGCTTTCACTCTTCTTGAGCAATTTGTATTGTTAACACAGTCTTTTTTTTCTAATTAACACTCCAGAGGGTGGGACATTCATATAAGCCATTCTCGGGGTGTTTCTTCTCTATTGTCTATCAGCAGAGCTGCAGACCTCCCAGCTCCACGGCTCCACTCAGGGTTAGCGCTTGGCCCCACTGCCATTCATAATTCCCATATCAACCTCATATCTCCCTATCTCATCCCTTGTCTTTTAATAAAATGGGAAATTGCTGGTCTGTGCGGCTGCTTGCAATGAATATTCTGAATCTCCGTCAGCCGGATTCATTAAAAAACACAGGCGAGGAGAGCACGCCTTTAACTGCACTGGTTTGTGCCAATATTAATGTCTCATTTGGGAGGAAAAAGGGAAAATGTCCTTTACCGCCCCTCCGTTTGTCACATGTACCCGCACAAATGCAAATAAGTGCTTGCATGTGCATGTGCATGTGATGATGATGGTGATGATGATGACGATGAGGGTACTGGAGCCTCTGACGACCGCAGACCCTCCCTTTGCCTTCTCATGAGTGCAACCTGGAAACCAAACCTGTGCGTGCGTGCGTGTGTGCGTGCGTGCGTGTGTGCGTGCGTGCGTGCGTGCGTGCGTGCGTGCGTGTGTGCGTGCGTGGGTGTGTGTGTGCCTGGCACATGCGTAACAGCTGCCATTGGAGGATGCAGCCCCTGATAAATGTGTTTAAAGACACACCAGACTGTCTGATTAGCGTCTCCATATCCAGCCTTAAATAATGAGATTTAGCTTAATTAGGAGCCTCTCGAGGTGTCAAACAAGTGGAAAGGCTACAGCGATCCTTCAGTAATCCACACAGCTCCTGCGAGTGGATTACAGTGCCCGGGTCACTGTTTATCCTTTACGTAAACTGGCCGTGTAGAACAGAGCGAGCAGAGCAGGCGCTTCCTGGGCCGATAGCATCTGAACTCGCAGCTACTTGACGAACAACAGGACACTCGGGCTGCCACCTTCCCCCAGCAGCAGCGCCATCGCCGCCAAAGCTCCATCCATCTTCCAGCTCTCACTCTTGGATCTGTATCTCTGCTGTTCAGACCTCAGAACTTGAAGGGCAATTTAATCTGGCTCATATCTGTTGAGAAACGATGATGCATGCTGCTGCTGCCTTATAAGGCAGGCTGTGGGGCACGAGCACAGCGCACCGCACAGGGAGCCCCACACAGGAAGGGACCTCGAAGGCCCAGATCCGATCGTGGGAAATACACCAGTTCGTATTTTGAATTCAGCAGGTGCTCGCCGGTTCCACACGGGCTCCCGTGATCGTGGATGCTCAGACACGATCTCAGCTGAAGTTTTTTTATAAGTTGCATCACCAAAGTTCAACTGTCTAATTCTACAATCATCAGAGCAGGTGTCAATAATGTCAGTGGAGTGAGGCTGTTGCATACAGACCGCTGCCCCCTTCTGGTGTGGAGAGAGATAATGAAGGAAGGATAAGGACAGGATTCTGATCAGATGCAGGCATGAGTAGCTTCACATGCAAAGAAAGCGTGCATGTGCAGTCTGCCTGGGATAGCTGGCACACTGAGTTAGCTGCACTCTGAGCATGTGAGGGTCAGCATCTTGCTCAAGAGCACCTGTCAGCGTCCACAACTGGCACTTGGAACACAAGCCAAAAGGCACACACGTCCCTGGGTGGGCTCGAACCACCAACCTTCCGGTTAACAGCCGAACGCGCTAACCGAGTTGCGCCACAGAGACATGTTGCAAGAACCAACATGGTCACATGATTCCGTGAATGCTGCGAGACTGCCAACGCTTCCACCACAATCATCTGCAGCTGCACACCCACCCAGCGCCACAGTTCAGCTCGGTGTGGTTTGCAATTATCTGTGATTCCATTGTCAAATTGCTCTCGCTCACAGCTCATAATGACGCATGACTCCACTCAGACGTCACAGAACCCAAACAATAGGTGATGTAGAGGCTTGATGGTGCTGCCATTTTTGATATAGCATGTAATACATAATGTGGAAAGTAGAATATACACCTCTGTAGGCTGGGTAATGTGGCTCACAGCTGTGGTGTCAAAAATTATGACATCAGCCACCACCTCTGGATGACGTGCACTTTTTTTTTTTAAGCCAATGCAAAGAGGGCACTCCTCAGCGGTCGTCATGAGCAACCCAGAACGGTCTCTCTCTTTACGTCACCTTCTCCTTATTTGTTAAAGGTATTTCTAGGCTTGGGTGTGTTGCAGTTCTCGGGGAGTTTTGCACGTCTCACGCAGCTGCAGACGTTCGTCCTGAACACCCCACAGTGGAAACAAAAGCCAGAAGCCTACCGCTCCACACACCTCCAAAAACCTGCAAAACATGTGAGCGCTCTAGCGGGCTTTTCTGCCGGTTTCGTGCTGGTGAGGCGGACGCAGATACGCTGTCGTTCCTCGTAGGCAGAGCTGCTGAGAGCAGCTTTTATTTGAAGGTAGATGTCCCGTGTTGGGTTTCAGAGCGCGCTTCAACATATGATCTCCATTATGACCAGAGGAGAAATGCATGCTGGTAAATGACTGGTGACTCTGGGCAGAGAGAAGAGGGTGGGGAGGTGAAAGAAGAGATGGAGGGAGGCCAACACATGGAGAACAGCGAAGAAACACACAAGATGTGCATAAGATAGCCATCTTTATGGAATAAAACATGATCTAAGAGAGCTGTTGGTGTTTGACTGTATAATTAAACCACAATGAGGATATAAGAAAAGGTTGTTTTCAACAGATCGCTAGGTGGTTTGGTTTGATTTTATATTCTTCCAATGCATAACACAAATGCTGATGACTCTGATGGAATTTAGATTCTCTTGCAGATACATGCAGATCAGGAGTTTACATCTTCCCACTCAAACATCATCCGCCATCTGTTCCTTTATAGTTAACGCTGCCCATGCATAGCAGGCATTTTATACTTCCTCCTTTAATGTTTTGATTATTTAAATACATGCATCATCCTACTTTTACTCAATTGCTGGTTTTTAGGGAATTTAATCAAAGCAGTTAGTCAAATTGAAATGGAAACAGCCATGAGAGTAATGGCTACATGCTCAAAGTATATTAACGTTTTCGGTAGGAGGGGGGGAAAAATCAGCTTAATATTCGGAACTTTGAAATTAATCATCAGCTCATTTTCACAACTCTAGAAACGCAGCTATGCTGTGGCAGGATTCAGCTGCACGTGGTTATTTTACAGCATTTCCAAACCCGGTTCTGTGATAGATATTTTTGCACGTAATAAAATGAAAATACTAGCTTAGTTGAGGTTATTAATTGTGCAGAGTACGCATTATGCTTCAGGTAACTTAATTATATGTTGACACAATGCTTCCACCGGACGGCTTTTGGCCTCCACGTGCAGCCATTTCAAATCTGTCCAACTAATAGATTCAAGGTGTAAGGTGGCGTTTGTTTAAAACCACAATTAATTACATGGGAACCTGCTGTGAAAGGTCAAAAAGACAAGTGACTCCACTGTAAAACAAAGGTCTTGGACAACAAACGGCGTTGTACTTTTTGAAGGACCGCCTTCGCCGACACACATTCCCACCGTGCGTCGCGTAATTGAACTGAGTGAACTGACCTGAACTAAGTGGAGTGATAAATGATCCAAATGGAGCCTGTGAAGACAGCAGCTGAAACGCTGTCGTCGTCAGTGATGCCCACAATCAGCCCCGACAATTAGGAATCAAACCTCACACAAATGATATTCCGCATGACCTTCACGGGCGCCTCTCGTTTCACTCGAATGCAAAAAAATATAGATCCTAAATAATGCATTTCACAACATTGTGTGTATGTTTCGCTTTGAAAGGCAGTATTTCTTATCACATCCATATGGGGCAGCATTGCAAATGCATTTCTTCAATAATGGAAATAAGTTGTTTATGTTGTACAGCCTCCTATCTTCCGTTGTGCTGATAATAACTTGGCCTAACTTTCACACTGATGTGTTCAATAATTTGATGGAGGAGGGATGGGGAAATCATATTTATTGGATTTAACTGTTTTGGGGGGCTCAATTTGAGCCTGCACACCATTCTATAATTCCTTCTTATCGGCCAGAGGCTTTAGTTATTTACTTTAAAATTGACTAATTTCTTATTCTAGCGGAGGGAGGACCGGCCGCTGACTCGAACAGCTGCTTCATGACCCAAAAAACTGTCAGTCTTTCCCTGGAATAAATTGTGGAACAGTCCATTCCGCGGTTCGGGGGTGGAGTAATCGGAGATGAGCGCAAATCACTCGGAAAACGGGAGCGTTGCTTGTGCTTGAGCGGAAAGAAAAAAGTAACAGGTAGATGTAAAAATAAAACGTTCATTGCCTGCGGGCACTGCGTCGTTAAAAATCCAAAATAAGGGCGTTTTTTATATCGTCGACCCCCGCGCGTCTGAGCAAAGATTCATGTAGGCTCATAGTAGAATCAATTCACAGAGAGGGCAACTTGAAACCGACCGCTCATGCCTGTATGCCTAGTTTGGAGAGAGCGGCGAGCCGGGCAGCTCCGGCTTTAACAGTCCGGGTAGCATCCGTGCTGTATGTACATGTCTGTGTCCTCATGCGTACGCCTGTGGCTGCAAAAGATGGACAGACAGAAAGGCAGAGAAGAGTCAAACACAGTGCAAGAAAGACGTGCGCCGAATTGCGATTCCACATGTGGTTCAAGCTCTGGCCGAGTCTTTGTGTGCAGGCGCAGCGGAGGCTCATGACAGAACTAAAGTTAGTGCTCCAACCGGAGCGCGCTCGCGTCATCAGCGTGTGTACACCTGAGCGTGCGCGAAGCAAAGCCACGGGAGAAAGATGCATCCTCACTTTTAAACAGAGAGCTTTCCAGCAGGTCAGAGCGAATCTGCAGCGGTCAGAGGTGGCTGCGCACTTTTAGCCTCTCTCTGTTATATGGAGAAAAGAAAAATACTAAATCACATTTCACCATTTACCCACTTCGGTGGGAAGGTCATGTAGGTATTACCAAGCAGTCAGATTTACACCACCTCAACTGGCCTAGACTTCAACTCTTCCATATTTATCTGAAGTGCCGTAATTACACATTTGCGTAAAAGGATATAATATTTCTGGGCTCAATTCTGAAGAGCACGATCACATACCCACGTCTCTGTGAGAGCTTGTTCTTTAATGCAGGTTGCTGTCTCTTTTTTTTTTCTGATTTCACTCATCAGGTCATCTTTGTGGGGCCAAAAATCTGGACCCGCAACTTCATTATTACATTTCCGGGTGAAGAGGGTGGCCAGACTTTTGGGTTTGTGCAAATGGATGGAAGATGAATAGAAGTAAAATGTAGAGGACCTACAAAGATTGCTGCGGTAGTCTCTCTCTCTCTCTCTCTCTCTCTCTCTCTCTCTCTCTCTCTCTCTCTCTCTCGCTCTCGCTCTCTCTCCCTCCCTGTGTGTGTGTATGTATCTCTGTGTGTGTGTGTGTGTGTGTGTGTGTGTGTGTGTGTGTGTGTGTGTGTGTGTGTGTGTGTGTGTGTGTGTGTGTGGCTTTTAATGCACTGCAGGTTGGCTCCTGCAGCAGGTCTGGCCAGATAAGAGCAGCACACACAACGTTCTGCTGGGAGGAGAGAAGGGGGGAGGAGGGAGGGAGGGGGGGAAAGCGTTGCCTTTTTACTCATATAAACCATTAAATTGTAATGATGGAGCCACCGGCACTCAAACCTTGATGCAGAGCGCCCCCTGTGGGTGCTTGGGGGAGTGACAGTCACAGGGAAGCGCTCGTCACACGGTGGTGATGCGTTCACGTACCTCTGCTGAATAAGACGCTGGTTTACTGGTCATGTAAAGACAAGAAGCACATTAAGAGCAACTTCTCTGTCAGAGAAATGTCAGTGTTGACCAGATTTTCAAATGAGGAATAATCCCATTTTACACACAAGCATTTATTATAAAATTGTCATTTTGGCTCTTCTTCCAGCACACAAAGGTGGAATCTATTTGTATTCACATCAGTTACACACACACACACACACACATACACACACACACACACACACACACACACAGACACACACACACACACACACACACACACACACACACACACACACACACACACACACACACACACACACACACACTTCTGTTTGTCATCAATGGGAGTCCAAATTCATTCACAGAACACTGAAAAGGTCAAGTTGGCCAAGTGGTGCTACATTTTGCAATCGTCCCCACTTTACTTGGAGTGTATGGATGTGTGATGGACCAACCAGAGCTCAGGATCCAGCCACATGTCATCTCCAACCTCATCCCTGCTCCCACCATTCACTCAACAATGTTCACATTGCTCTGTCACTTCTTATCTCATGAAAAACAGGCTCTGCTGCTCTCTGCCGTGTCTTATAACCCGCTCCATCCCTGCTAACTGACCCTCACCTGCAGCTGGAGCTTTACCTCTGAGTTTAGTAAACCCGCCAACTTTGCTCCTGAGCCAGCAGCGTTTAACAATGCAGCAATGATGGACTGACCAAGAAACAGACGAACGGCATGTTAAACAGGACTCAAAATACGCATATACACACGGATGGACATGGTGTTGCTATGGTGATTTTGTTTTGTATGGCATTCATGTGCAGCAGGTGTGGAATGATAATCCATCACAGGTGAACAGTAAAGGGAAGTCCTAGGTGTTTCCATGAAACTTAGAGAAATTATTTATCAAGTTTTCTTCACATTTGATCCCCGGAATTAAACTTATTTAAGTTTTTTGAGCTGTTTCAGGTGCTGTAGTCCTGATGCTCTACTGGCATGCATTTACACGGATTAGCCTCTGGGGGAGCTCTTCTCAATCAAGAGACGCTCTGTCACTGGTAGTTCTTTAGTAGTTTTACACTTCTTTACCATTGCTTAGGCACAATTTTGAAAACAGGGCTCAGACTTTCAAAACACTACACACAATTAGCACAACCACACACACACAATGTGCAGAACACCTCAGATTCTGTGCAAAATGAAACACTCTTGTCAAAACTATATACACATTTATAAAAACCACACACCGTGTCGCCATATGAAACGCCATGAGGCTTAATTATGTTATGTTAAACACTGCTGCATTTAACTTAAAACACTTATAGCAATTCTACCTCTCAGTGATTAGATTACTGTAATGAAGTAGACAGAGAAACTGCACATATACAACATGGCAAATCAAAACACAAAACAAGGTCAATGCTGTAGACTATTGAAAATATGATGTATTTCTCTTCATATAAAATCAGTCAATCCAGTCCAGGGTTCATGACATGATCAACTAGTGTTGCATGAGTTTCACTTGTCAAATTTGGCCTCTTAAAATCTTTCTGGTTTGGGGGGACATGCTTATAAATAATTCTTTCTTCTTCTTTTACAAGCTCACAAAAGTGATTTTATTCTGCTTTAACAGTTAAGCTCTTGCTCTGTGTTTGACTCTCAGAGGCGTGTCCATTGTTTTTGAGGGAGGGTGGGGACACATGTGGGCCCCAGACATGTGTGGTGATGACCTCCAAGTTTTCACTGGAACCTTTAAAATTAGAAAACAACAGAAAACATTTCCCATGCAAAAAAAAAAAAAAAGGCTGATACCGGCTAGTGAAGTTCCTTCTGCCATCACACACACACACACACACACAAACACACACACACACACATACACACACACACACACACACACACACACACACACACACACACACACACACACACACACACACACACACACACACACACACACACACACACACACACACACTGCTTCCTGCCAACATGTGACTGGTTAATGTAACACACCTGCTCTCACAGCTGACAGACGAGCGTGTTTCCTTCTGTCTGTCTGCTTTCACACAACCAGCCAGTGTGTTACGTTAATTGGACCCATGCACGGGATGCTCGGTGTGGAGGTCTGATTAGATATTCAGCATGTTGTTTGTCTTTTAATATCCCAGAGAAAAGCTTAAGCAAATGTCTTTGCTTTATTTTTGTTTTGTCTCTGTTCCGGATTTGAAGCCTCCTTGAATTGCATCTGTTTATTGTCTTTTACAGACCAAGTACACATACAATAGAACACATTAAAACATTGCAATGCTGATCATATGTAGTCTGATATTTTGCCACCTCAGAAATGTGACATTCAGTCATTCTTGTTGTTATAATAATAATAATAATAATAATAATAATAATAATAATAATAATTATTATTATTATTATTATTATTATTATTATTATTATTATTATTATTATTATTATATTATTATTATTATTATTGTTATTGTTATGTTATTATTATTATTATTATTATTACAGTATTTCCCTGATTGTTACTTATATTAAACATGAAGTACGTAGGATGTAGTTGCGTCCATTTATGTTGGCACAGTGACACCAAGTGGACAAAACTGTGAATTACACAATTAGGATTTGCTTCCTCCAACTACGAGCACCAGTACAACTACTGCTCCTGCAACTACTGCTACGGAGGCTGCTGCTATTAATAATAATAACAACAATGATAATAATAACAACAACAACAATAATAATAATAATAATAATAATAATAATAATAATAATAATGATGATGATGATGATGATGATGATGATGATGATGATGATGATGATGATGACTGCATACAAAAACTGCGTGTTCATCTATGAACCAGGTCCAGAATTCTTGTGTCTTTTTGCCCAGGCGCATCCTGGTGCTACTGCAGAGGTCATGTGAGCGGCGTGACTGAGCTGAGCGTCTATAAAACGCTGTTGGTCTGACCTCAGCGTCTGCGGCCTTCAGCACTGCAGCAGCGCGCAGACCGTGATGGATGTCAGAAAGAAATCAGGCCCAACATTCTGGTGTCCAAACGCTGCTGGAGATGCAGTATATTTGTAGTAGTTTTTGTCATTCGCGCGCGCATGTGCACACACACACACACACACATTGATAATACTGTGAAACACACTCGGTGGGTTTCTCTTTAGTTTATTCTGATGTTTGACTGTAAAGAAAACACAATTCTCTTTTCTACAACAAAAACACTTTGTGATGTTGCATTTCATCGAAAATAAACAGACCAGGAAATGATTAAAAAAGACTTCTTCACCACACACCTTCCAGTTGGAGCCCACAGATATTGATGGGATGGCTTTAACACAGTCTGAGTATCAGGAAATATATATATAAAAACAGAAAGAAACAAACAGCAGAAGTTTACAGCGAAGTCGGTCTGTCCTGGCGTGGTGGTTAATATGAACTATCACAGCTTGGCTTGCATGCACGGGTTTCTGTCTACACAGCCTGGGTGAGGGGACAGCGTTACAGCACACCTAAAGCACTGAGAGGAAAACTGAAAATCTGCTCTAAAACTGTGCAGCTCTGCTCGGTACCGGCGGCCCGGGACCGTTACAGAGGTTCTCCTTCGGGCTGCCGGGACCGGAGTCGGCCCTCAGGAAGCACACAGGACAGCTAACAGGTAATAGAAGAGCAATAATATACCAATAGTACAGCGTGAGTCGTCTCTACGTGTCTCTCTCTAGTCTGCAGTAGAATGTATTTACACATAGCAGTTCCACTGCTGGGGGTTAACTTTCCATGGCACTTCAGTAACCACATTTAACAGGTAACCCCTGGCTGTGACTGGCAATAAATAAGAGGACATAAATAAATGTAGGAGGCTTTCAGTTCAGTTGCAGGTCTGCAAAAACGAATATGTTTAACACACACGCGCATTTATGCATGAGGAGTACACAGCGTATGTACAGCAGGAGCGGGGGAATGTAATCAGGCCATCAGCCTCCAGTCGTCCGCCATTCTAAACAAACTCCAGCTCTTCTGCTCAGGAATGAAGGCTCGATCAACAGAACTCGGGCATGTTGGACGTGTGACGAAATAAAAGCAGGTGGTCATGCTCTTAAAAACACCTTTTTAAAAAAAAACAAACTCTGCGAGACCCGTGATGTGTTTGTTTCACTATTTCATGGACGGGCCAAAGAATCCTGACATGGTTACCCTGGGAAACGGCCAGCGGCGCTCCTGCGGTGCCTCCTACACGCAGGTCTTGTTGAGGTCCACCTTCACCGGCAGAGGCCCCGCCTCCTGATTGGCCTCCGACTGTTTGACGGTGACGGCGATCATGGGGCTCAGGTGGCACGGGTTGACTTTGTGCACGTTATCCAGGAACTCTTTGTCTCCGTTGATACTCAGCTGGAAAAAGAATAACACACAAACAAATGACCTCATCGCAGACGGCAGGCGCGGCCGATGTATCTCCTCCAAGCCTGGGCCTGAATCTCAGCACGCCCCCCCCCCAGCGTCCTCACCTGCGTCTTGATGTGCTGCTCCGGGGCGGTGACCAGGCTGGCGCAGCTCAGCCACAACATGACCATGATGGACAGGAAGAGGCAGGCGGCCAGAATCCACCGAGGGAGGCCGGAGCGCCTGCGGGGGCGAGGAGGAGGCGGGTTAGCGTCGAGTTTGAGGCGTTTGAATGCATCCGTCTCACCTGGACATGCAGCCCAGGAAGTCGTGCTCAGCCGCGGCGTCCTCTCCGTGCTGGACGGCGTGCTTGCCCTTCCCGCCTGCTTTACCTGCCGCTCTCTCTCCGTGACCCCTCACACCTACAACCCGACGGAGCACCTTGTTAGGCTCAGACCCACACGTGCGTGCGTTCACGCGTGTTGTGCTTTGTGTTCTCACCGTGGGGCCTTTGGGTGTGAGAGTGGACCTGGGGCCAGGGTTTGTCCGCCACGCTGGACCGAGGGGCCTGCAACTCGGGCGGGGAGTACTCCATCTCTGGCTGGCTCTGAGGAGCGGGAGGGAGAGAGAGAGAGAGAAAACAAGAATAAAGTTATCCATGACGGCAGCGCTCTGACCGCAGCGGTCCGCCGGCAGGCCGCCTGGGAACGGTTCCGCTTGAGGCCGCGAAACAGAACCACAGACGAGCTCAGAATAGACGTTTGGAAGCAAACAGGAACGCCACAGCAGACAAACCAAGCATGAGGAAACAGCAGAGATTGAACCTTTAACACACTGGAGTGGCACGTTCGACCTTTAGCAAAAAACATGCTGATAAAAGTGGAACCTACTCTGTCTGGTCCACACTGTGTGACCGGGATGATCCTATATACTTGATATGTGATTAGCCTAGCTTAGCATCAAGGCTGCAAACACACACCTGATCATGTCTGTGAATGTTAAAACATTGACTTCTATCAATGACCAGCACCAGTTTCAGACTCACTGGTAGGAAAACGTTAGATCAAAACTTCGTATTGATTCAAACGTGATTAACGAGTGGGCTTTTTTTGTTTTTTAATGAAATGCAACAACAGTTGTTCTCAAATGAAATTTCTAAGCTGTCAAAGTAACTGTTCCTCTCTGTCTTCATCGTTCCTGATCTGATCATCTTCAGCCATCAGAAGAAAAGGTCGCCTCGAACTGCTGCACACGTGCACGTTCTGTCACGTGTCTCAGCGTGTGCACGGAGTCTCTGGTTCCCCTGGAGAACTCATTAAAAAAGGATTCTGGTTCCCCACCGCTGACCCTCCCTCCACTGCAGAAGCAGCTGGATGCAGTTAGAACAATACTGCTGCTGCACTGCAACCACACACACACACACACACACACACACACACAGCAGGGACTTAAATCTCACTGTACTTCAAAGTAACACGTTCTGACACTGAGTGGATCGATAATTTCGGAACCCGACTCTATCTAAAGCAAGAACTGATAAATTCCTCCTGTGTTCTTCTTATCTAAGGAAATTATCGATCTGCTTTCTCCAGGACGGCAGCAAACTTCAGCTGGGGGGGGGGGTTACTTTAAGCTCCCCTCTGAGGACATACAAGCCTTCCTGCTGAAGTCAACAACACTTCGCAGCCCCCCAACACAGTAACGCGCTCAGACATTAGAAGCAGATGCAGAACCGGAGTCAAAGTCAGAGGAGCTGCTCTCTGATTGGCTGGCGAGACAGAACGGCTGCGACTATCAAAACCAGCGGCGCCCAGGCAGCATCTGTCAGGCATTAGGAGGAAAGAAAGAAAGAAAGAAAGAAAGAAAGAAAGAAAGAAAGAAAGAAAGAAAGAAAGAAAGAAAGAAAGAAAGAAAGAAAGAAAGAAAGAAAGAATTTCATATTATCAAATACTTCAAGGACAACACATTTATCAATCTCCCACTGATCCATCCCTCCATCCATCCATCCATGAACCCACCCATCCACCCATCCATTTCTTTCTGACGTGTATCTGTCGGTATATACAGTCATAATAAATGAAAACACTAAAAAAATATGTCTGAAACTCTGAAACTAGCCTTCCTGAGACATTCTAACAAACGACATGGGAGTTTATCTTTTATTTTCTGGCCTACAAATCTCCCTTTTTGTCGACATCTTGTTAAGATGAGGGGTCACACGGTGTTATTTCCACCCAGCTGAGCACCGACAATGTTGTAATTCAGACTTAATTCCGCCGACGTCGCCGCGGCTGCACCAGATGTGCGTTAATCCACCACTGGAGATACTGTAATCTCCAAACAAATCTACTCTTTAATCCTGTCAGATGAAACCGCAGCAAAAATATTATCAGCCATATTTTTTTTTTTTTTTTTAAAAAAAGGCAAATGCACAAATTTTGGGTCAAAAAGGGAGAAGTGTTGGTGTTTCTGCAAAGTCCATTCCTGCAGGATGGCTAATGCGACAGTCAAACCCAACTGGCTCAGCACTTCTCGGCAGTCCTCCTCGCATCACCTTCAATTTGTTCCGCAGAGGCTCGGCTTAGCTGGAGGAAGTCTTTCATCCACTCATGGTTTGCTCGTTGCCTCGGAGCCTCTCAGACCGTCACAGGCCGATTCATGGAAACAAAGAGGAAGTTGGGAGGAGTTCCTCAAGGTTTGCTCCCCTGACCCCAGTTCTGACCCCGGGGGTATTCTCCCCCGCAGACAAGCTCATTATGGACAATCCTATCCAAACACCCCCCCAAAATAACTTTTTTGCTGTCAACACTCCCAGAGTCCATCCGTCAAGCTGGTGGTAGTTTCCCTGGCTGCCTGCTAAACACAGTCGCCGCAGCCCCGCAGAGCCACTCGAGGCCGCACGTCGCCACCGCAAAGAGCGAACATCCATCATCGGGTCCAAGAGGAACGCTGGTAATTTAGGTTCTGTTACGGCCGGCTCTGCTCGAGGTCGGCGGGCCCAGCTTCTTACGCCTATTAGTCGATTTCAGCATGTAATTCTGCTCAGCAGGAGGCTCCCCGTGAGTGAGGGGACAGAGGCACCGCCATCGCCAGCGGAACCCTCTCATTACAGAGCTAAACTTGCCATCTAAGTGACAGTATCCAAACAGGAAACCCTCGGTCGGCGACGCAGGTTTTCACAGACCAGCTCTTATTATAGCTTAAATGTACAGGCTGTTTGACTTTAGCAGACTCAAATAAACCTGGGTTAATGAGGAAAATGACAGGAAAGGGATATACATTGCATATCATATTAACCCACTCATGATCTGAAGCTTTTTAGTGGTGCCTTTTCAGAAATAATGTCTGAACTTTATCGTCAGTTCACCCTTCTGGGACTCGGCAGTGTGTTTAAAAACCACGTATAAAGTGTGCACGTTTCTGAGGGCGTGGGGCATGATTCCAGAAGACGTTCACGAAGCGTTAAGGTGCTGAAAGGAGTGAATTCAGCCACCTTGTTGCCACCCGGCTGTGCGTCCTTGCTGGCGCAACCTTCAGCGACTGAAGCGAGCTGCGGGCTTTGGCAGCAAATCAGAGAGCGGAGAGCTTTTCCAGCAGGACGCAGAGGAGGGCTAATAATCTGCAGAGGTCTACTCATGCGCTTTTAACCTGCATATAAAAAGGTTTCATTTGATAGGATCCATTATCCTCATCCTCACTCAGCAGATTTTAGCCTCATATTATAGCGACACATTTAGTTGAAAATGACCAGTTAAATACATTTGAGAGCAAAGGATCAAAGCTAAAGTCTAAACAGGCGCACCTGGAAAACCACGACCTTCCCGTCATCAGCCTGTAGGTAGAAGGTCCAGGTGGAGGAGATGAAGCTCTGGGCGGAGCTCACGATGTCGTTGCACCAGCTGGACACAGCCTCCATCACGGAGGGGGGCTTGGGCCGGAGCGTCATGGCTCGGAGCTGCAGGGTTGGGGGTCAGCAAGGCAGTCCGTTAATATTCCGACATGGCCTGGGTGGAGCAGTGGTGGGGTAGTGGGGTGAGCGGGGCGTTCTCACCTTCCTCCTCTTAATCTCAGGTTCGGAGGGTTGGCTGGCACAGCCGGTGCTGCAGGCCTCCTGCTCCAGAAGCTTGATGTAGGCCTCCTGGCAGGCTGCAGGGAGAGTCGGGGAGGGGAGCGCAAAGGTGAAACACACCCGTGATTTTAACATGAGCATTTAACGGCTTATTAGCATTTAGCATCTGCCTGCTAATACAAGTCTATGTTGTAGCACATGAAAATGAAGCGAATCTGTAAAGATGGCTGTATTTGCTGACTTGTGTGTGTGTGTCACATTTAAAAAAGAAGAGGGCTTTTTTATCTTTTGTGTGTGTGAGGATGCTCTCGGCCTCTGTGGGCCCCTGCAGAGATGACTCAGTCAACTCTGTTGTTACTGAAGCCGATGGGGGGGCTGCACCTGCTGTCTGGATGGTAAATCACAGCATTGATTTCCAATACGGCAACTCAACGAGGCCCAACGACCTCCAAGACCCACCTGCTCCGCGTTAAAATATTTCAACCTGAGCTGCGTGCAACCCTTTAATGCTTCCAGAGGTGAGTCTGGAACTCCAGGTGAGCATATTTTCAGATATATGGGATGATAAAGTATACTTTGATTTGCTTCCATTGTTGGCCTCACCTCCCTGACATTCCTCCTTGCTGGTGTTGAAGCCGGCGTTGCCGTTGACAAACTGGCAGATGGAATAGAGGCGACAACCGCGGTGGCAGGCGTTCATGACTGAGTCCTGTAGCAGAGGGGGAGAAACCAAGTGACGGGGGCACCAAAATAAAAAAATGGATAAACTTAACCTTGTCAGTAAATGTGATGGTGAGAGGTGTGTAAATGTGTCGGTGAGAGGCTGGAGAAGATAATGGGATGGAAACTGGGATGGTGGGAAGGAAAGATGCACATATCTGCACTTTCTCCTTTCATAAAGCTCCAATCCTGAACTTAAACCAGCGAAACAGCGCCCTCTGGTGAGTGTTATGGGAACAATGGAGACAAACACAAGTAAAGGCGACTAAAAACTGGCGATTACAGCTTCTGCTTCATCATCATCATCATCATCATCATCATCATCATCATCATCATCATCATCATTCGTGCGCTTCTTTATCACACAAGGCATCGGGTAAAGCGTTTATACATGTAATGTATTTTAACAGTCGCATCCGTCTCGGAGCTTCTGGCGCCCGATAGAACGCCACACCTGAAGGCAAATGGGGGGAGAAGAAGAGGGAGGGGGGCATCCCACATTGGCAATCTAGCCGAGTCTCCCAGATACAAAACACCATGTGTGATTCACAGCCATCTTGGACTGTGCAATGTGGTCTTTTAGCACAAATAGATGTTGCGTAAACATCAACACAGGGGAGGAAGGACACAACAGCTTCGTTTGTCCCCCAGAGCCCGCACGAATGCGCCACAAATGCCCGATATTTGGCGCAGTTGACACATCTAACGTGGGCCGGGAGGATGCAGCTCGCACCACCTCTAAAACGCAGAAGGAAGAGAGCTGCATCCGTTTTTCGGCCTGCGCGCTCTCACATCCATCTAAACATGGAGGCTTCTTCTCTGACACGAGTGTGTTGTGACTTTGTCCTCTGTTACAGGCAAATAAATGACAGGATGGGTGGATGGATGGATGGATGGATGGGAGGCATCCTGCGGAGGGAGGCAGCACAACAGTGGTAACGTCACTTACTTTAGCGGGGCTTTTGTTTTTGATGACGAGCTGGCATTGCTTTTTGCAGTAATTGATGTCGCCCAGCTGGTTGTCAAACAGGTCCGAGGAGGAGGAGGACGACGCCACAACCCCGGCCAGAAGCACCGAGAGGAGGGCCGACAGCCCGCACATCCTGCCGCCGAGCCGGAGCATGTCAAACCCTGGAGAGAAGGAGCGGAGAGTCGAGCCTGAAGCAGCGGAGAGCTCCGTCTGAGGGGAGGAGGAGGAGGATGCTGTCTGAGGCTCTGTCTGCGCTACAGCGACACACACACACACACACACACACACACACACACACACACACACACACACACACACACACACACACACACGCACGCACGCACGCACGCACACACACACACACACACACACACACACAACCTGCAGTACTCACTGCAGCGCACACTGAGCCGGTGATGACACTCATCAGTGTGTAAGTGCAAATGGAAACAGTTGGAAAACTGAGACATTATTATTATTATTATTATTATTATTATTATTATTATTATTATTATTATTATTATTATTATTATTATTATTATTATTATATTACGATGATTATATATAATTATTATATATTATATATATATTATATTATATGAGTCAAAATCTCTTCATAATAAAAGGGATCACACAAAGTTTTGTTAAGCACAATTAAATTGTTACTATTTAAGTTTTTAAACCATAGAAAACTATCTCAGGTCATCTCTTTCAGCACAAGCTGGATGAATTAAAACCACTGGGTTGTGAATTATGGTGGGTTTAGTTGTACTGAAGGATTCATTGAACACACTCAGGCGTCACTGAAGGTCTAATTTTAACTTTAGCGAGTTAAAGATTTTTAAATAGCGCAGCAGGTCACGGTTCCGCTGGTGGGGAGAACCAAAGCGTGATGTTAAACTCGAGCATCTCCTAACAGAGGGGCCAGGCTCTGCAGCATTTCCTCGGCGATGAAAGGCCCCGCTTTAGGACCACGGACCATACTTTTAATATTCCAGCCAGAGTGCAAGATGACTCAAAGATGACGGTGTGGCGACGCGTAACCAAGCTGAGAGTTCAACATGATGCACTTGGAGCAAAAAGAATGGAGCTTTGGCAAAATCAACAAAGATGATTTTTTTTTTTTCCAGGATTTCCTGAAAAACCTAACGGGACACATTTGAGTTAGACCCTTTAAACACAGAGATTGGGTCATATAAATCTGTGTCCTCTTTGTGAAAAGAAACATTTCCTGTGACTGTTGATCATTTGTGCACATCTGGAGTTTTATCCTCCGCACAGACCAGTTCCACTGCTGCTGCTGGGTTCTCTGTTCTTCTTCAGGTTCCTCCACAATGTTTGCATTGAAAAATAAGAGCTGCACAAACAAAATTGATTTACCTTTTAATTTTTTATTTATTTGCTTATTTTGCTGCCCGTTGGCCACAGCTCAAGGTCAGCCTGATTCCTGTTTAGATTTTGACCCCGACAGCAGCACTGGACTAACCGTCCATTAGAACTCTGTGTTATCATCAATTCTACAAATATAATTCTCTTTAAGGAGAGAGATGTTTTCACTTGCGTCCTTGTTTGTTCCAATAGCACATTTAAAAAAAAAAAAAGAATAGTTAATTCAGGCAGTTATAAATGGAGTTGAATGTGTGTTAAATATGCACATGCTAAACTGTTTCAATCAATACTTAAACATTTGTATCTGGACATAAAAGCACACTCATTTTTCTAATTTAATGCCCCAATTAGCGAAAGAATGTCGTTCTTTGAAGTCTCTAAAGTGAGATTTGGCTTGTGTGTGTGTGTGTGTGTGTGTGTGTGTGTGTGTGTGTGTGCGCGCGCGCGCGTGCGCGTGCGCGTGCGCGTGTGTGTGTATTGAGGAGGGGCAAAGAGTGTTCCTGCAGCAGAGACACATGAGGACTTTAAAAACCAAGATAACTTGTGTTTCCACGGAAGCTGAAGCTGTGTGTTCTGGTTCTGGGTTCTGCAGGGACCAACTGAGAGAATCATGTCATTCTTCAGGTTTCTCCTGCTCCTTGTTTTAGGTCATGTGACCTCATCTTTGATGCGTAAGTATCGAACTTTAATGATGCTTTTCTTTGTTGTTGTTGTTTCCTTTGGTTTTGTTTTTTCACCTGGATTGAAGCAGACAAACTTCACACCAACAACACTATTTCAGGTTATACACACACACACACACACACACACACACACACACACACACAC
>BJFM01000287.1:102658-150784 GCA_016586285.1 Arothron firmamentum | reverse complement strand
CACACACACACACACACACACACACACACACACACACACACACACACACACACACAAACTTTAATCTTTAACTTTCAAAATTTTTTAGAGCAGAAACATGTTTGATTTTCTGCATCACAACTGAAAACCTGGTTGATTTATTTGTTTTATCACACACAAAAAACAGAAAAAGTGATGTTGGCTTAAAGGTCGAGGGTGAGATTTGGCAGCATCTCTTGGTCAGATTACAGATTTTTATGGCTCAATAGCTCAAGATGTTTCTACTTTCTTTTGTTGGGCAGCTGTAGCTCAGGTGGAGTAAAGGTTGTTGATTCAATCCCCTGGGGTCTACATGCCATAGAGTGCCTAGGCAAAACAGTGAAAAGCTCCTCATGCTGCGTTCTCGGTGTGTGAGTGTGTGTGTTTGTTGGTTCAGCCACAGCGGTTCCGTTTAAAGACGCTGCAGAAGGTCAGACATTGATCTTTGCTGCAGCTGGCTGACGGTGGGATGGCTGTAGCTAGCAGATTATTTTAAAAAAGTAAAGGGACAATAAACCAAAGGTCAAGGGAAGATAAACTCTTGTATTTTGTTCTAAAAATTGCAATTTTCATTTTCTAAATATGGTTACCTGTAAACAATTTTTTTTCTAATGTATTTATGCAGGATTTGTGCAGACCTGTGAGTTTTTCACTAAATAAAATTCAGTAAAAACAGTGTATAGTTGACCAGTGTGTGTGTGTGTGTGTGTGTGTGTGTGTGTGTGTGTGTGTGTGTGTGTGTGTGTGTGTGTGTGTGTGTGTGTGTGTGTGTGTGTGTGTGTGTGTGTGTCCATCATCCAGATGTTGCAGAGGTCTCCCCCCAGGATCCTGTCCTGCGCATCGGCTCCAGCCTCACAGCCACGTGCACGCTCAGCCCTGAGCTCCGCCTCCTCTCCAGCACGCTGTACTGGACGCTGAACGGCGGGACCCTGCCCAGCAGCACCTACAGGCTTCTGGGTCTGCACGTCCTGAGCGTCACCGTTCACAACCTCAACGGCTCCAGGCAGCAGACTGGAGACAACCTGGTGTGTCACAGCAGCGACGGACACATGCTGGCCGGAGCGTGTCTCTATGTGGGCAGTGAGTGGTGGAGGTGGAGGTGGAGGTGGGGAGGGTCGGGCTGGGTTGGGGAAATCATCCAAAATGTCCTTTATTTTCTTCCAGTGCCTCCTGAAAAACCAGTGAATTTGACCTGTTGGTCTCGCAACACAAAAGACCTGAGCTGCAAGTGGAGCCCAGGCGGGATGGGGGAGACCCGCATCCAAACCAACTACACCCTCAAGTACAAGCTGAGGTGAGATCATCCAGCTGACTGACCAACAACCCTGTTATATCAGTGTAAAAGGCTCTGAAAATGAGACGTTTCTCATTAAAATAGAAGTCATATTGATGCTACTTTACTAAAAACCCTAAAAGCATGTGTCATCTGTGAACATTCCCGAACAATGTCCAGATTATGTAATTCACATCGTTCTTGTTGTGGGGCCCAGTGACCTTTGACCCCATTATTACTGTCAATCCCGGAGGTGAGAACAAAACGGTGGTAATCTCTTAGTGGAAGTGTTGCTCTAAAGAGAGTAAATAAGAGAGCGGAGGAGGATTATCTCCGATTTCTTCAGGAAAATCAGTGGTCAAACAGAGGAAGGACAACCATCCTGAACACCCCTGAAGAGCGTTGACAAACAGGTCACATACAGCCAGAGTTGCTGTTTTTAACAACCTCCCTACAGTCAGGAGTGAGAGAAATTCAGGAATTAAACTTTCAGCCTTAATCTCTGAGATCTGATGTTACCTGTAACCTGTGGCTCCATCTGCGAGCAGGTGGTACGAGACGGAGACGGAGTGTGCAAACAGCGGCGCCAGGACGCGGCAGCAGTACTCCTGCTACATCCCCAGCAACCTCGCTCTGTTCACCCCGTACCAGATGTGGGTGGAGGCGGTCAATTCGCTGGGCTCCGCCACGTCCGACATCATCACCCTGGACATCCTGGACGTGGGTAGGCCTCGGCTGAAGCTTGGGCCCAGAGCCTTGTCCTGTTCCTGTTCCTTTTTGCCGTCTGTGGTCGACCACACGCGGCCCGGAGGAATTATTTTTTATTCGCCGGTGCTGCAGCGCTGCAAGTCCACTAACTCCACCAGTAACTCCAAATAAATCGCTTTGTTGTAAAAGTTAACAGCTAGCAGATGCTCACAGGTTCCACACAGACACTCTGCTTACCAGAGACAGACAGTTAGTTGAAACAAATTAACATATATATATATTTACTTTCTCCAAGTTCATGTCAAAACTTTCATTTTTTTAATTTAGTCCTGTGTTTCATATTTCATATTTTTAGGTTTATTATTTCTACTTGTCTTTTAAAATCTGACTGCCACTATAAAATCTATAAAATATTATAGATATTTTATAGATTTTATCTATTTAAACTTCGCCAGCCAAACTTGAAAATGAAGAAATGGCTTTGAAATGGCTTCAAATCACCTTCGTTCATTCATTCATTCATTCATTCATTCATTCATTCACTTATTCTGAAGGTCAGTAGAGAAGCAGGAGTGTTGCCATGGTGACCGAGCAGCTCAGCGCTGCCTCAGAAACTGAGCTAGTATCTGTTTTTGTTTGGTTCCCCTTAAATTGAAGGAACTTCCTCTGAAAGGCTGAACAGAGAAAAGAGGGGCTATTTTACGAGACGATGAAAAAGATTTGGAATCCTTTCATCTGCTTTTATCCCAACATGTTTGGATTACAACGTCTTTAATAGCGGACGAGGACGTACAGAGTGAATTTAGCAGAAGGGAGAGTTTTTGTCTGCTTTCATTTTTTCTTTGACAAAAATTAATGTTCTTCCTAAGTTACTTTAAAATGCTGCTGTTTACCTACTTTCCTGCCCGTTGGCTGGCCTGTGCAGTCACCACAGACCCTCCCACTGACGTGCACGTGAGCCGTGTGGGCGACTTAGATGACCAGCTGACTGTCCGCTGGACCAGCCCCCCTGATCTGGAGGACATCCTGTTCCAGGCCAAATATCAGATACGCTACAGACTGGAGGACAGCGCCGAGTGGAAGGTGGTCCACACGGAACCACTCCAACCTCACACACACACACACACACACACACACACACACACACACACACACACACACACACACACACACACACACACACACACACACACACACACACACACACAGAGAACACATGTGCCCTGACATAACAGACAATGGTTCCCTGGACTAAAATGTTCCTGTTTTAAAACCTGAAAAGTAGTTTGTAATATATTTTCTGATAAAATGATAAAGATAATAACTGATCTGATCTTTCAAGACTATAACATCCTAAAGCTATAATTGTGATCTTAGAGCCCCGCGCCCGTCTCTCTCCTCTCTTTGAGGTGGTGGATGACGTCGGGAACCAGACCTCGTGCCGGCTGGCAGGTCTTCGTCCTGGGACTGTCTACTTCGTCCAGGTGAGGTGTAACCCGGTGGGCATTTATGGCTCCAGGAAGGCTGGAATCTGGAGTGACTGGAGCCACCCGGCTGCTGCCTCTACACCCAACAGTGGTGAGGACAGCCTGTCTGTCTGTCTGCCTGTCAGTCTGTCCGTCCGTCCATCCGTCTAACTTGAATAGTTATCAACGAATCTTCATGAAGTTTTCAAGAACAAGGCCAAGGACCAGAGGGTTAAATTTTGTTGATGTTCCAGATTCCGAAGGGACTTTGATCTTTGATCTACCAAAGATTAAAGAGAAGGGGCCTTTAGTGGAGGTCTGTGCTCCCCAAGGGTTGTTCTAGTTACTGTTACTGAGTTAAACCACAAGCCAGCATCAATGGACTGGAAAGACTGATAGAGATCTCACAGCAAATCAAGGAACTGCAGAGAGCTGGAGGGAACGCTGATAAACTGCTTCAAAGGCTGATGGAGGTAGGAAGGCAGCTTCCTACCTCCATCAGCCATCTGCAGACGCAGACATATGCATGAAGAGCTTGAGTAGAAGCAGGTTTGGGACCAAGAGGATGAAATGATGGCTCCTGTTATTGGAAATGAAGAGATCACAAACACAGACACAACTTTTCCCTGTGTATGAATCTGTTTGGTACAGTCAGAATATCATCACACCATTCTTCAAAGAGACATCCGATAACATGAAAGACGTCTAAACAGGTCTGGAAATCAAACCAAATGTGTCAAACGTGGTGGAAACACTGTCAGAACGGCTGATGAAGCAGCTCAGCTCGCCAGGCAGACTTCAGTTGCACTGTTGCTGTCTGCCCTCTCCTCTCCTCGCCTGCTCTTCATCCCCCTCTTCCTCCTCCAGGTCAGCTGCAGGCTGGCCCATGTGACCTGCAGCCCGGCGAGCAGAACACCACCCTGCGGAGGGAGCTCAAGCAGTTCCTCGGGTGGGCCCGCAAGCACGCATCGGGCTGCAGCGCCGTGTCCATCAAACTGTACGATGAGTGGAGGGCGTGGCTGCAGAAAACCCACAGGATGCGCCACCAGGTAGGTAAGCAGCTTCTCTAGCTCTCCGACGTCTCTGCTGCAGGGACCAATCTGTTCACACGCCACATGGCCAAGGTCGTTTTCACAACCACGATGAGAAGATTGCTGTGGCGCCGGCTTGGTCATTATACTTGATTATCAGGTAAATCGATTTTTACCGGCTGGGAGGATGTGCTCAGCTTTCATTACATACGTTCATCTGATCTCCAGCTGACGACAGCCGCAAAGAGAATCAGCATGTAACTGATTAACAGCAGGTTGTTAGCGTGCGGAGCCACTTCCACTCACATAACTGGGTCCGAGTGTGGCGCAGAGTCCCAGCACCGGTTCTCCGTTGTCCTTGAACTAAGGTGACCTTTACTGCACCTGACTCAATCAGCTCAGCCGGCTTTCTGGTCTTTATGCCTCATGAATAATGTCTGCGTTCATCAATGATGATGGCTCTTATTGATTGCCGCTGGAGGCGCTGAGCAGTGAAAATGGTGCCCAGGAAACGCTGTTCCTCTTCCTTTGGCTTGTTCCAGCTCTTGTTTTTGTTTCCTCAGACTCCTCCGGACGATGATTCATAGCGCAGCAACATCACCGCAGCGTCTGTTTCAAGAACAGCGTCTAAGAAAAACGCTGCCCTGAGCGGGTTGAGGCGTGAGCGGCCCAGCGCCCTGACCTCCAGAGACCCTGCAGTGAAGCCAGAGTGTCTGGGATTTTAAACTGTTCCTCAGAGAACCGTGAATGGCTGCCATGATGGAAAAACATGACATATTTGTGGGGCTGAATTTATCCTTTTCTTTTATTTTGATTACAAAAATTTAAAGCAAAAAAGGTGAGCTCTTTACATTTAAGTTTTGCTGAATGACTCATCAGTATATCTTGTTAGGAATTGCAAATTTCATAAAGTTCACATCGTAACTAAATGATCATATAAATAAGGTCTAAGCAATATAAAATATCTTAATGTGTTCACGTGTCATGATGTTATGTTTTCTACATCATTAATGTTGTATATGAATCAAACTAAACATTAAAGCATTTCTGCAGTATTTTTTATTTTGGAACACAAATGCTCACTATGATGTATTTACACACATTGACATAAAATCAGAAACAGACTGTAGAACAAAGGTTCCCTCACAGCCAGAGTGTGAAGCCCATCCTGGGTTGATCTCCCGTCAGTACTGTTGTTAGCTGATGCGACGGTCGAGCTCACTCCTCGCAGTCAAATTTAAAGTCCTGCATGATCTCACTCAGATCCTCTTTGATCTTGATGATCCTGGAATAAACCCAGAGGAGCCACAGTGTTGCACTCATCCATGAATCCTGCCGACAGCTTCATCATAAAACAGTGAAACAGAAACAGATCTTTCTGCAGCGGACTGCAGGTCGCATGGTGAAAGCTGTTCTTACTTCTGCTTGACTTCCTGGATCCTCTCTTGATGGTCTCCATCCTCTGGATGATCCTGGGCCTGCTGCCTGGCCAGCTGCAGCATGGCTGTCTGTTGAAAAAGGCGCATTTGATTAGGATTTATGCAAACCATTTGTCAGTGCATGGCGGCGATGAGACAGAGGATCGACTGTAAGATGATACAGCGGGTTCTTTACGATACTGTTGGCAAAAGGAAGTCGAATTAAAAGGGGGTTTAAGGCACATCAAAGTGATGTTCATCACCTCTGAACACCAGACACAGCACACAAAGCCTAAAAGCTAGCCACCCAGCAGAGGAAATAAGTAAAAACTACTGGGTCATCCGCCACCTTCTGGTGAAAGACAGGAACAACGACAAACAACTGCACCAGTAATTAATTACCTGAGCACATAAACTAATCTGGTAAATCTATTCTGATATTTTGATTATCAGGTTATGTTTGCTATTCATTCAAAATGAAGCAGATACAACCCAACCGATCAGTGAGACAATTTAACAAGAGAAAACTTCATTTTTAATTTCTATATTCGCAAGAATAGAGCAAATGTAGCATTAAAGTAAAGCTCACAGCTATAATCTGTTATATAAATGACCACTGCTGTCTTGTGGACATGACATAAGAGCAGAGAGAAGGTCTTTACTAACCAGTTCAAGTTTCTCCTTCTCTTTGCTCTGCAGTTTTTCCAGATGCTCAGAAAGATCCGGCCTGTCAAACTCATGGTGCAGCCTCTCCTTGATCACCAGCACTTCTTTGGAGATGCCGCAAAAGGCCTGTGTTATCTCGTGAACTAGCTGCCTGTAGTGGTCAAAGTCATAATGGGGCGCTGTCCTCAAGTATGCCTCATGTCCTCTGCAAAATAAATAACAAGGATGCTGAAATTAAGGAGGTATACTATTATAGTCTGTGTGTATAAAAATCAAGGGTTAGATAAAGATTATGGTCCATTTGCAGTCATAAGTTCATATTTACAACAGAAAATTATTTCATTTGATATCACCACAATCCAACACTCATCAAAAATTGCCAAACATACTGACAGAATTGCAGATTATTGTGATATCCAAACCTACTCTTCAAAAAGCTGATACGTCTCTATTCGCTCAGACTGAAGATGATAAAACCTTTGAATCAGGTCTTTAAAGTCCGTCAAAACCTATAAATCGGAAAACATGACAAAATACAGAATTTAAAAATTATGGTTGATTTCTTGTGCATATGCACATATTATGTTGTGAATAAAGTTCTTCTTCGAATTAAAGATTAATTTAAGAGGGAGAGAGGGAGTATAATACTGGTACTTGTACATTTTTTTTAAGTTTATCATCCTCCATTAAAGGAAAGGGGGATGCTGGAACACCCCTCCTGCTTACTGACAAGTTACGCATTTCACCGACTAAAGAAAACCTTTATATTAGCCTAGTCATTAGCCTAGCATGTACACATTTTCTGTCTGTCACATTTAACTGGAGAAACGGACTGGACACTTACCATGGTCTAACAATAAATTCCGTCTCTACATTTCGCTCTTAAGTTTCTAATGTTTTGAAACACACATGTTTATATTCGACACGCATGTGGCTCTTCTCTGCCACAAGCAAACAAGCGGATTTCCGGGCTTGTCAGCCGGAAATGACGATTATACCGTCCTTTCTGTTTTTCACGTTAAGACGCCTAAAAAAAGAAAAAGAAAAGGAAAAAAAGATTTAGACGCCTGCGCTTAAAAACAGAGAGAGTAGAGGATTTATGCGAGTTTGGCTAAAAGATGAAAGTTGAAATGGATGAAGTCACCAGAAAAGTTAGGTTAAGAAACAGTTGCAGTCAGTTGAACAGATTTTCCAAAATTATGAATTCGGTTATAAGTCGCTGACTGTAACTGCGAGGTCAGAGAGTGAACTTCACTAAATCCCTCATGCTTTTTGTTGAAATGTTGGGTCCTTTACATTCACTTTATAGAGTTTCCTGACGTCCAAAGAATGTCGAAACCTTTGTAATATTTTGTTGCGGGTGATTCACGTGATTACGGTTCTTCAAACAGGTGCAGGTTTATGCTGCACCTTTGTTGTTGAAATGTGACCAGCTTACTTCTGACAGGCTGCTGCCATCACTACATATTTTCTTCTTCTGTGCTGTCTTCTTTTTTACATACTCATAAAAAGAAGATCACTGCTTGTTCAGAGGCTGGATGTCTGAACAGATAATGGGGGTTGGGGCTTAATCTCTTCCTGCTGCCTCTCATCAGGGGGCGACACAGATGCGGTCCTCCGCCTGACAACATTAACACCGGGTATGTTTGCGAAATGCATTTGTGGCTGAGCTCCACAGTGAATGTAAATAATAATGTAAATAAATATAATATTTATCCACTGAAGATTGTTTGATGGGTTTTGTATATTTCTGTTTATGGAATCTTTCAGAGATCCTCCAAACGTGCCTCACCTCCAGGAGGAGAAGCGCTAACTTGTCTGAGCCCTGTTTGTGATTGGAACTCATAATTCCAACCTGGAGGAGAGGGTCGTAGAGGTGCCGGGGTGCAGTCGCGCGCGCTCCTCCGCCTCTCATTGGTCCGTTCCGCATGTTCAGCACCGCGCATCCGAACAGCGACACACACGCGCAGCATTCAGGCTGCGGAGCCTCATCCGCGCACGACACCGTCAGACTGTTAATCTGATCTTAATCTGAATGTTCCATCAGTCTGCAGACGGATCCTGACAGGCGGTTCGTTCGGATGTTGACGGGGGACAACGTGCCCGTGTGGGAAAACCTGTTATCCCGCCGCACCGCAGAAGCTTGGTCTCCCAGCTGTTAGTTACCGTCGACCGGCATGACGGACCGTGCCACCGACGCTCGGGTAACAGGCAGCTGCTGCAGCAGCAGCATCCTCTGCACGGCATCGCATCAGCAACACTCGCCATCCGACCACCGGATCACTGCGCAGGAGCCCCGGTCCCCGGCGGTCCCTGGGCGCTTTTTGTGACATGACAGCTCGGGGAAGGAAGAAGAGGATCAAAGGTTACGGGCAGGGGTTCATGCAGGATCAGGAGGGCACGGTCAGAGCGGAGAAGACACAGTCGCACTCTGATGAAAATCTGATGCTATACGTTATTGTTTCACGTGGGTCAGAACAGCTGACGTGACCGTCCGGTTTGAACTGAACCGGGAGCCGGTCGGTCCTCACTGACGCCTCATTGTGACTCTGATTTGGGCCTGCACCGCGGTAGCACCCGCCTCTGCCTTAGTGCCATCTGATGCACGGCCTCGTAGTGCTGGTTCTGGTCGAGTACCGGTCAACCGCGCCGCTCCCCCGGCACGTCAGGTTGTCGTGGCTGCTCCTGTCAATCACCTTCACCTGCACCACCATGGGCTGCATCCAGAGCATCGCCTGCAACAAATCGCGCGTCAAAAGGGAGAACATCGTCGTGTACGACCTCTCCGCCACCATCGACCACTGCCCGACCCTCATCGAGGAGAACTCGCCCATAGTGCTTCGATACAAGACCCCGTATTTCAAAGCCTCTGCCCGGGTTGTCATGCCTCCTATTCCGCGCAACGAGACGTGGGTGGTGGGCTGGATCCAGGCGTGCACGCAGATGGAGTTCTACAACACCTACGGGGACGTCGGCATGTGAGTTCACACCTCTGACACCTGTCGGCCACCTCCGTGACGTCACGCGCGAAGATGGGTGTGCAAGTGCTCGTGCTCGCGCCATTTGTGCGCGCAGCAGGTGAACCGCGCTCGTCAGCCTCCCTCAGTTCAAACACCCACCGACAGATTCTGTTCCTGTGACTTTGGCACCTAAATAGACAAGCTGCTATTAAAGGAGCTACACAACAGAGGATGCTCACTGTGCCCACGGAGACGCATCCCCCCAACACACACACACACACACACACACACACACACACACACGCACGCACGCACGCACGCACGCACGCAGGCACACAGCATATGTGAGGGGGTGTTTAATCCTGTTGGTTTGTAGGGAGTGGGTGTGTGTGTGGTGGGTTTAGGTCGGTTTGTACTCAGATTAGTCATGAAAGCACAACAAGTCAATGGACTGGGAGTCACCAGATGACAATAATCTGTGGGACTAAGCAAAGCGATGACGTTAATCCACTGACACACACTCAACTGTTAGATATCAACAGCCATCCTTCCTGATTGAAAAGTTTTGCCTTTTCTGGGATGATCTCAGCGTTTCTGCTGGTTTTATCATTTTAAAAAAGCAACTTTTCATATCATCGTCAGGAAGAAATCTGGTCATTTGTTTCCCCCTCAGCAGACGCTCTGATATTTAGGCCAGGTGATTAATTCTTGTAATACACAACCTCACCACTAGATGCTGCCAACTCTCACTCATTGGATTTTGGACAGTGAATGAACAAAGTGCGTGTGGCTCATTTCTCCCTGTGCTTCCGAGTTTTACCTTTGTAAGAATTACTTAAAACTCAACAAAACTGTAAATTCTGTACAGACTATGTTGGAATTACCCATAATCCTCCGTCCTCACACTCGCCTCTCCTGTCAGGTCGAGCTGGGAGCTGCCGCAGCTGAGGGAGGGTCTGGTCAGAGCCATCAGCGACTCGGACGGCGTGAGCTACCCCTGGTACGGAAACACCACAGAGACCGTCACCATTGTGGGCCCGACCTCCAAACCATCCCGCTTCATCGTCAGCATGAATGACAACTTTTACCCAAGCGTCACCTGGGCTGTGCCGGTCAGCAAATCGAACACGCCCTTACTGACCAACATCAAAAGGGACCAGAGCTTCACCACCTGGCTGGTGGCGCTCAACACCACGTCCAAGGAGAAGATTCTGCTCCACACCATCAAGTGGAGGATGAGGGTCGACATCGTGGTCGACCCGACGCTGCCTCTGGGCTCCAGGGCCAGACTGGTGGGACGGATGCACCAGGACCAGCCCCGGGTGCTGACCCGCATGGAACCTATCCCTCCTAACTCCATGGGGAGGCCGAACGCCAACGACGCCCAGGTCCTGATGTGGAGGCCGAGGAGAGGTCCTCCGCTGGTGGTCATCCCGCCCAAGTAGATGGACGGGAGCACCGGATGAGCATTTATCACATCATATCATCAGAAGAGAGTTTTATGGTGACGGACAATCAGCTGAACACACAAAAGGAAGATCAGTGCGGACTTTCAACACGCAAATGAGCGTTTTGGGTTTTTTTAGTCATCAGATGTGGAGGGGACCCTTGCCTTAATTCCCTAAAGCTGCCTTTGACGATCAGGAAGTTTGTGGGTCTCCTTCTGGTGCTGCTGGGTTTGATAATCGCATCATTTAAGCCCGGCTGACACTGACTCCGCCCTCGGTGCCTGGAGGTAACTATAGCTACGGTAGCTACTCAGGCCCAGAGAGGCCCCAAATCCAGAGCCAGTTTCAGCGGTCCTTTTGGCCTTAAACCCGGCCTGTGCTGTCGAGTAAGGTGGCGTGTTTGTGTTGTACAGGTCTGAAGAGGACCACCGCTGTGGGGAATATCAGCAGAGTTCTGCGTGTGTATCTGTGTGTGTGTGTGTGTGTGTGTGTGTGTGTGTGTGTGTGTGTGTGTGTGTGTGTGTGTGTGTGTGTGTGTGTGTGTGTGTGTGTGTGTGTGTGTGTGTTTTCTAAGGTTGTTACACCAGACTGCCTCTCACATTCATACACGCCAGAGGCCTCATTCACGCTTCTGCTGTACTGAGGTCGCTTTCTAAACAGAGAAATTGTTAATACGCCCTCAGAGCTCTGCCTTTTTTTTTCTTTTTCTTTTTTCAAATATCACCACAAAAAAATTTAACGTTTGGATCTGACGTGTCCACGAGCAGAAAGATTTTCTGGAAGTAGCGTCCAGCCTTTTAAACCCAGCGATGCCTACGCCGACGACGCTCTCCCATCTGAACGCTTCTGTGAGCAAAATGCAACAGTGTCATAAATGTGATAAAATGGTTCACCTGAATTATACACTGTATATAAAAGAGAAAACATCTACCTCCAAGAGAATTTAGGCAGGAATATTTGGATTCCAATTATCTGCCGGTGACATTTCTGCCTCCAGGACACGACGGCCAGTAACTCTCCTGAAACTATCGAGTTGGCATCAAGGCTTTGGTCATCGCTCTCATTTCTGCTCTTTCCCACGTTACCTCCATGGTGTTTCACTGGCGGAGGCAGAAATCTCAGGGACAGAACCTTCTTTTCATGATTTGGGTGAACTGTTTTGTTAAAGACGGGCGTTAACTCGGACCTGAGGTACCTTGTGCCGTTCCGATCGTTCGTGCTTTTATCCTTTCATTTCCACTGAAGATCGACGAGTCGCGGCTGAACCGACAAAACGTCATGTCAGAGATGGAACCATCTCATCGTGCTGCTCATGTCCCCTGGTGCAAACCCACTGAGCCTTCTCACACACACACACACACACACACACACAGACACACACACACGTACTCCTATAATTGTGTTGACTCTAACCTTAACACATACCCAGTTCTTAAAACCACATCTTGACCCTCAACTGAGCATCGTGAGGATGTGAAAAGTTCCTAAAAATGTCTTCACTTTACTGGTGAAATTTGTATTCTGGTCCTCACAATCTAGCATGTACAAGAACACACACACACACACGCACACACACAATGTTTTGTAGCTGCAACACAGGAGCCAATGACGGGTCAAACCGCTACAGAGAGCTGATGGTGACAGTCGAGTGGAACCTGGTTCAAACCTGCAGAATCAAACCTCAACCAGGCTGAGACATCTTTCAGAGGACGGAAACAAGGAAAAAGCTAATTCTACCTGACGTGCTCCTTTGTTTGGGTGTATCGAGGCCTCAAGTGTCTTTAAGAGCAACAGATGTGCCTGAGGTCTATTGGGCAGAGGCGCACGTGGCGACTGGAGGGCTGCTGGGAGGGAAAGGACTTCACTGTGCTCTGACTTGCAGCTTTTTGTTTGGAGACGTGCGGGTTACGGTGTTTTACAGGGCTGTGACATGAAGGGACTTCGGTGTATTCCAGTCGTTTCTCTCAGACTGTCCAGCTTTTGCATGCAGTGTTTTTCAAGTCATTAAAACGGAGATAAAAACCATAAAACAGCGTGCTGATATTCACACTCCCAGTTTTCACTATGTTCAGAGGTGATCAGGGAAGCCACAGCATTAACGCAAACAACAAAAGGTTATGGTCAACATTTTTTCTTTATAAAAGATTCACATGTAGGTAATTACAATGATAAAATTATGAATTATACCCGCTTCATCCCAGGAAGAAAAAGAAAAAAAACACCAATCAGGAGTTCAGCTGGTCCCATAAATCAACACGACAGAGCAAGAAGCAAGCAAGCTAATGAATAAGTTAATCGACAAATCCAATTATTCAGTCATAATTTAAAAGGTGTTATTACTTACACCCAAGAATAACATTAAAAAATAAATCAAAATGTACAAAAGAACCTTCCACACATGATCAAGCTAACCTGTACGACCTTGGATATGAGTCACACAGTCTGAAAAGGAGATTGGCAAATATCGCATTAATTTCTTCCTGAAGCGTTTTATCCACACACCTGGATGAATGTCCGGAGCTAAACCCCAGCAGAAGCATCCGTCTCACAGTTCCCAGCTATTCGCTGCCTGGCAACAGAGGCTGTTTCCAGAAAAAGCCGAATGCAACCCAAAGTGATAACAGTAATTAAGCGAGCGATTCAGGTTAGCGGTCGACTTGTTTTGTTTTTTTGTTGTTTTTTTTCTTTCTCATACCCAAGTTTGTGCCAGTGAAGCTGTGCACAGATCTCCCCTCCATTCTGTTTAGCTGAGACATTTATACTCGGCTTTAGAGGGAACATGGCTGAAATGTTCATTTCTGGAAAAAAAAAATGGCTTAAAAACGAGCTTTTGGCACTCAAAGAAAGAGGAAACGCTGCAGCTGTGACATGAACAGACCCTCATTCCTCCCCTATGAAGCCGTGTGGACGTAACAATGGTAACATTTGCAGTCGGACAGGCTCTTGTAAACACAATCAAGTGTTCCAGTGGTGCAGCAGCCTGGATCGCTACAGTGGTGTTAGAACCCGTCATCAGAGGCACTTCTGGTGTGTGACACCTTCACAGCGATGCGCTTGCTTCACTTTGACCCTTTGCCCCGCCCTCGGCCTCGTTACTTCCCATACTTGCGATATATGACAGAAGACCTTTCCCCTTAATTTTCCGTCCTCGTCCCTCCTCCCCTCCGTCTCTCAGGACCCCCCACAGCTGTCGGTTGTCACTGTCCTACGCCCTGCTGGGGTTGGGGGGGGGCTTGCCTTCGTAGCCGTACAGGAAAGTGGCCACGATGACTAAAACGGCCCCCAGGAAGAACACGCTGGGGACAAAAAAGCGAGAAGAGTGAGAGGTTGAAGCGAAGGTTAGATGAGGAGGAGGAGGGAGGGATTCTTGTACCTGGTTGGGTCGAAGTCCTGGAGCCAGAAGTACGATATCAGCGTTGACAGAATGATGGAGAGCGACGTAGCAAAGCCTTTGAGGATGTTGTCGGCGTACTTGATGACCGCCGCGATGACCAGACCCCCCAGCGCCTGGAGAAACAACAAACACACAGACCCAGATGGACAAAGGCACAGCCTGTGTGCGCTGACTTTGGGGGGGTCGGGCCACAAATAGCCGGTGATACTTAGAGGATGGACACTACAGCTGAGAAGTGTGCTGTTGCCTGGCAGCAGAGTGAGCTTTACCTGCAGAACCACCACGGTCCAGGTGATTGTGTTGTAGCCCTGGAACATCCCCGACTCCCTCACCCGCTCTCCATCGTAGGCCAGCATCCCAAAGACCCCAAAGACCAGGCCAAACATACCTGGAAACACACAGGAGCACACTAGACAGACGCAGGTGGAGGGACTACCGTGAGGAGCTGACAGTATATCGCGTTACTGCAATCTCTTACACCTCACACCTACGAAACAAATGTGCTTTCAGTTATTTTACATCACTATTTGTCATTGTAATGTAGCCAGTTCTAATTATAACAACAGTAATAAATAAATAATAAAACATTTCTACACTCTTTGTGCTGCAGGTCGCTGCTTCAACATTAAAGGCAACTGGAGAACACGCACAGCTTCACACTGGCAACTGCAGTGAACACACAGGCGCGCTCATCCCGAGGTAGAAAAGACCCAGCGCGCTCTTTACAGACGAGAAAAGAGAAAGGCTTCAAAGCAGCGAAGGCAGCGCCCGCTTCAAACCCCATTCCCGTTCAGGCAACGAGAGAACAAAGGTGATGTCTGAGGAATTACACTCAAAAGAGTCTCTGAGCAGCTGCTCGGGCCTGGGGGAGGCTGGATGGGCTGAACGGATCGGTACTGACCCAGCTGGATGTTGCGGACCCAGACGCTCTGTTTGCTCTCCTTCAGGATCTTCTCAAAGTAGACGCCAGCAAAGCCGCTGGAGCAGCACGCCACCAGAACGGCGGCCACGCCAACAAACTGGGAGCCCGCAGAGACGGCCTCCTTCTCTGGGGTGGAGTCAGTGGGCCACTACGGCAGAGAGAGTTAGAAATAATGAAGACCGAGCATTCTGACAGTTCCCTGTACTTAGCTCCGTTTACAGGTGACGTCATCATTAATGGCATCAGCACAACTGATGAGAAGCTGATGTTTTTTACACGCTGAGCAACAGATCCCGGGTCTGGTGCAGCAGAGGGCAGGAAGTGGTTTTAACGGTCTGCAACATCTACGTTTCAAAGAGAAGCCTTGATGTTTGAAGAGCCTCATGCAGAGTTTCATTCATTTGGGGGTGTTAGCAAGCAGCTAAGCCCCATACCTTTGGCCAGACTGGGCTGTAGCACCTGTGGACAAACCACACCCACCCTCAGGAGGCCTGTGCCGACAGTTTGAGCAACAGGGGTTTATTTGTTGGATGAAGGTGAGTATTTGCATCCTCTTGCTCGTCCTGCAAGAGGGCAGGAGTTCATTTGGCTTCCATTTTCTTTGTTTCACAACATAAAGGAGGTTGTGACAACACAGCAGTAACCAGTGGTGTCCAATATTTACACAAACGTTTCAAACTAAAACACTAAATACAGACTTCTAGCTAATTGAACAAGTAGATGACCATTCGGAGTATTGTAAGTGTTAGGATTAGGGTTAGCCCAGTTCAGGCTTGGCCTAAAATCTGTGCCTCTGTGAATGTTTTGTGGCATTGCGGGGGAGCTGATTACCTGCACGAGAGCCACTCCAGCCATGAGGATCAGCAGCGACAGCCACTGGTAGATGCCCAGCCTGCGGCCAAGCATCGACACGGAGAACAGAGCTGTGGTCAGAATCTTCAGCTGGTACGTCACCTGGTGGAGACGCAGCGGGAAATATCCACCAATCAGGTTGAGCTTATGGGTTATTTGTGGGGATCCCCATAAGCTGAGCTCTAGAGCACGGCTACTCTTCCACAATTAAAAACAGCGCATTTAAAGACAGATTTACAGTCACAACACACTAATAAAGCTTGCTAAATGACTCAAAGGGACCCGATTTGAGATTTTTTTTTGCTGATTTGCTCCAGCTGTCCTCTCATGTACCTGGTAGGTGGCTGCGTCCAGGTTGGACAAGGCCAGGTAGAGCAGGTTGTTCTGCAGGGTGTAGATGCCCGAGGGGATGGCCAGCTTTAGCGTTTCGATGGGTTTGTGGAGGATTTCCTGACGCAGGATGCTGTTAAGAGCTCGCATGCTGTAACCTGACGGATTAAAAAAAAAAATACATGCATCCAAAGATAGTTCTGCTTTTTACAGGTTGCAAATCTGATGAGCTTCTGTGTTATACATATATTTGAGTCTTTTTATTTAAGGTTTTAGATTGGTCAAGCAGCCGTTCAGACTCAACACTGGCCTTCTTATCTGCTTACGTTGTCTTGAATTGATGGTGAAAGAGGCCAAGTCTGATCATAAACCTGCTAAAAACAAATGTTCTTTGGCCAACTTCAATAAGCAACACAGGATTAGTAGCAAGCAGCCAGGCTAATGTTTTATTTCGGACGTGGTCACATAGAAGAAGTTCTCGTCGAGTCATTAACTCACTGTGCTCCTTCAAAACCAGCAGCACACAGGCCAGGATCTTCAGGACCTCGGCCAACACCACAGCAGAGGAGGCCAGGTAGCGTGGACCTTCGCCCTGCAGGGTCCGGGAGTACCTCATGGTGAGCACCAGGGAGGTGGTCTGGAGCACCAGCACGCCCAGAGACAGGTACTTCAATCGAATGGAGGCCATGTCTGCTATGGCTCTGGACAGAGAAAGGACGAAAGTAACCAAATACATACAGTGCAGTTGCAATTAAATGCATTTAAATTTAAAGTTAATCTGAATCGTTTAACTGATTTCAATAAAGTTCGAGCACAAATCTAAACGTGAGAACAAAAGTTACAGCTTAAAAGAAAAAACAACCTTTCACCTGTCCGACTGTCCTCAGATGGCGTTACCTTCCTGCCGTAGCTTAGCTTCTCTGGCAAATGTGCCTCCGCGTTGAAGCCTCGGTTCTTCTCTGTTCTGCCGGGCAGACAGACCAGGTACCGGGGCTCGACCCAGCTGTCAAAACAGAAGCTCTTCAAGTCCTGGCGTCCATTGACGCGAAGTGGAAATTAACCGAATGCTATTAAAGCGCATACGTCCTTCAGACTGTCTACACAAACTGTCCAGTCATCCAACGTCATCACCTGTAAATAAAACCCGAGGAAGAAGAGTTTTAGACCGTGAAAACGTACAGAGGGAAACTAATCTCATACATGTCAGATCCGGGATGACTTCCGTGTGCTGCTTTTCTTCCTCGATTTGCATCTAGACTCGCTGTGAGAACCAGCGCCCCCTGCTGACCCTGCAAAAAACTACTTCTCACCATTTAAGCGGAAGCGTTTGTAACAAGCTTTTGAATTAATGTCATGTCGACGTTTTACACACAAAAACACATAAAATCGCGTTTATATATATATATATATATAAAAAAAAAATCATTTTTACTGAGTACCTGTATTTGTTAGAACCATATGTCTATTTTTGGTATTTTTAGGACAGCTATATCCATTTGTGAAGCACAACTTTTAGTGGTTGCTGTGTTGTGTAAAACATTTAAAATCCCTTTAAACATTGTCATTTCAACATGTTGACAAAACAGTATATTTGACAAAAACAGACACATAAATGCAAAACATCTATGAAGATCTTAATTTTATTTCAATAAGCACATTCGGTTGATCTTATTTCCCCAACAGACAACTTATCGTCATCAGTTTTAGTTCTTCTACCTTATACAAACATGTTGACAACTACTTCATATAACATGTACTGCATATTAGGTTATTTGGTTAAGTACAAAAAATATATATGCAAAACATAAACACAAGGACTTGCATATAAACGGGAGCAGAGATGTTCGATTATGCAATAACATGCTGCCCCCTCAACTATACAGCACAGTTTTGGAAAAAAAAAAAAAAACTTCATTAAGTACAGAGAAAAAGGCAGTAAAATCACGGTTTGTCTAGGAGTAATGTGTGATGTGTAAATCCCAAAAGGTCAGAAACAACGGCAACCATCCACGTATGGGCGCAGTTCAAATATTTGGCATTAAAATATTTTGGTCTTGATGACAGTGTTGTTCTTCAAATCAGATTGCGTTCACGACACAGTCCAACAAAACTTCCAAAACAGACAAAAAAAGCGCTTGCCTCTGTGATTATGAATTTAAAAAGGTGCAGATACACAGATTTGAAGAAAAAAAAGCAGCCGGCAAAACCGGTTGAAGGAGCAGAGATGAAGGATGAAAGCAGGCACCTGTGTAACATTCAAGAGAGAAATTAACTGAAACAGACATTTTGTCACATCCTTGCCGAGTGATAACAGGCCGTACCGTAAATCTATGTACATCATAAAACACAACAAATGTATGTACTTGCATAAAGTTCATCAAGCTTCTGTAGGAATCCCTCAACAACACTATGGAGACGTCATCTGTGTTCAGACAACCCTTAACTCCGATTTGGTTTCCAAGTCAACACTTTTCATCAAACAGTAACTAAGCTCGAGAACATGTGGTCTCACTGCAGCGAGGAGCAACATGCAGCTATTTAACATTCAGTGTTTGCAGTGTAAGAGCAATTTAGTAACAACTTGCATGTAAGTGCATTTCTATTTTAATCCGAAACTCTCTGGGCTGCTCTCCTCTTCGCCATGCAACAAAATCCCCACCTTCAGCAACAAAAATGTGCTTGAATGGGAAAAGAATGGCTAGTAAGCATCTACAGAATCAAATAAAATGAAAGGATCAACTGAATGTGTATCATGAATACGTCATTGTATTAAAAATAAAGTAAAATGATGAGTTTATATTGGCAGGCTTGTCATAAAATGAGGATAGTGTGTAACAGAACAAGTATTGTCCTCCATCAAAGAAGATATTAATGCGGAACATTCTCTGCCACATCTCAGTGTCCATCGAAGCAGTCTGGTCAGTGACGCTTTGGTGATCGGCCAATGAACAGTTTGGGTGCCAACCGCTGAAAACAGTCTGGGCTCGGCTAGTTGGGTCTGAAGGCACCACGCAGTAAACTTGTGACTGACGGCTGACTCCAAGGTTTTTGGTATTGGAACTCATTAATGATAGTCAACAAAGTCTTACAATTTATACATTTTCTTAAGTGCAAAGACAAGAAAAACATAAAAGCGGAGCAGACTGATTATAACGACAAGAACAAAGAGAATTAAGAGTTACTGTGTTGTTCAACTACACAGAACCTCACAGTCAGTTCGTGGAGGCGTTCCTCGCTGCCGTCTATGCGATCACCTGCATGTTCCCCAGCTGAGGCTGCTGGGAACTCTGCTGAATCTGCTGTGACTGAGGCTGCAGCTGCACCTGCTCTGGAATGTGTGTGTGGTGTGAAGACGGGAGTGTGTGATGAGGGTTCCCCAGAGGGGTGGGGCTAGTGGTGATGTCTGACCAGTCCGAGTTAGAGTGCGGTGAGGAGGACGACCAAGGGTCCGGGGAATCCGGAGAGGGGGTGAGATACGGATGCTCGCTAGGTGGGTGGGCAGAGTGGCCGGGGGTGGTGCCTTCTGAGCCATTGGTGGTGTAACTGTGCTGGGAAGGAGGTGTGGGGTACTTATCCACAGGGCTCTGCATGGGCGGGTAGGAGGGCACCTGGCGGGACTGCCCCTCCATCGCGCTGTGTCCGTGGCCGATGGTTTGAAGGTGCGGTACGGTATGGGGGAGCCCGTGTCCAATGCTCATCTGTTCGGGCATCTGGTACATCATGCTCTGGGCGCAGTGGAGGTGGCCTGGCCCCTGCTGGGAGTGGCTCTGGGACTGTGTCACCTGTACTTGTCCTGTCTGAGACTGCTTCAGCATGCCTTGGCCTCCTCCAGGCGCCATCATCTGGAATGTGACGATGGGCGGCAGCTGTTCTCTGCTCACGGTGACGTTCATCGGTGTCAACATCGGACCCCGACTGTGACCCATGCCCGGGTGAGATCCCCCTATCTGGTGTGGTATGAGACTGAACATGTGGTCATTGTAGGGGTGCTTGGTCATGCCCACCCAGCCCTGCTGCTGACCCAGCATGTGGCTGACTGGTGGAAGCATAGGCCTGGTGGTTGGGCTGCTCAGCAGAGGAGGAGAGCTTGCTGTGGTGGAGACCGTGCCCGAGACGTCTCCTATGTACGAGTGAGGAGATTCCAAAGAGTCCACAGGTGACATTGTGACAGAGCTCTCTGGTAGCGCTCCTGCTGTCTTTACACCGTTTGCATTTACGACGTTTGCTGTACCTCCTCCACTTGCCCCTCCAGCCGCTGCGCTAACTCCTGGCCCCTCTACTCCAGTGGGCTTCTTTCTTCTTTTTGACTTCATGTCTTTCAGCTCCTTAGCTCCCCCACCAACACCCCCAACCTTTGCTCCCCCACCACCTCGCCGATTCTTCTTTCCTTGAGGTCCTGGACGCACGCCCATAAAGCCTGCACCGTTGGCTCCACACATCATGGAAGGATTTCCTGTGCCACCCATGAGATTAGGCCCGTTGTGTGGACTGTGTACCACATTGTATTGGTCCAGCAAACGCACTATGTCGTGGTGCATACGCTCTTGAGCCGTGTCGCGAGGCAACCGATCCATGTGATCGGTGATGTCACGGTTGGAATAGTGGTCAAGGAGGACCTGAGCTGCCTCAAAGCTGCCTTCTCTGGCTGCCAGAAAGAGTGGCGTTTCCTCCTGAGGAAAACAAGTCAACAATTAACATGCCAATCAGTGTAGCAAAATATGCACTCCATGCTAATGTATCACAACATGATACACTGTTACATGTTCCTATCAATGGTAAATATCAAACTTTATACTGTTATTTTAGCATAATTTTGATAACAACAACCTTTTATTTATTTTGAGAAAAAACTCGATTTAAAACTGAAAGTTTCTGGGTCTGAGAATTGTGTTAGTGTTTTCTCATGTTTTTTCCCAGCTGAAAATTAATAAAGACAAATGTTCAGCATTGCTGAATCCAGGGGTGCTAGCCCCGGCATCATCACAGTAGTCCTCATTAACACAACCAATCAGACACCACAGTTTGCAACTGTTTTCATGAAAGCACTTGAACTGACCTTGTTGTCTTGCATGTCACGGTTGGCTCCATTCTTTAAAAGCACAAGTGTGGCCTCCACATTATTGACAGCAGCTGCCCAGTGGAGAGCAGATTTTCCTAGAGAAGAGGAACAAATACATGGTTTCACAAGAGCCATAATTAAAAACATAGAAGGAAATTTGATGCTTTCACAAAATAAATAACATATATTTAAGTGGTTGTCCACAATAGACCCAAATCTATACTGATTCAATAAACCAACATTTTTTTTTTCATGAAAAAAACAAAAAACAAAAAACATTTGCATTTTTGCCAAAACAAAACTGTAATGAACTAATTTAGGCCTTAAATGTATTTATTGTTGGCTAGACTCTTACATGTACGCGTTCACCTCTGAAAAAAACTATGTGACACCATGATGCAGTTAATCTTGTATCCATTCTGTACTCATTTTAATTTAATTTCTTGCTACATGTGGCTATGAGCATATAGGTAATATTTCGCGCACATGTGCGTGCGTGTAACAGAGTTTTAGATATTTTGTTGAATTTAGAAAGCCAGTCATGCAGAGCTGAAGAGGCTGCACAGCTGTGCACAACCACTCTGCACCTCCACTGGAACCTCTGTCAGGATCATGTGCCTTTTATATGCAGCATTCAGACAGAACTTCAGAAGCCCCTAAATCAGATTTTTCAGCCACATGAGTGACAAAAGAGAGCTGCAGATGTGCACCCCTGAAATACTCTCTCACTAACCAATCATACACCCTGTGCCAAGTTTACCCATTTAAAAGCATCTTCTCATTATTCTGTGTGGGTGAAACCTAACATATTAAAAGCTTACCGTGGTCATCCACAGCGTTGATGTCAGCGTGGCAGTGGATTAGCTCCTCCACCATGCCCTCCACAGCTAGCCTGGCTGCTAAGATCAATGGAGTAGTGCCATCATTCATGCGGGAATCCAATTCTGTTGCACGATTACGGATCAGAATCTAAGAGAAGGTGCAGGCACATGAGATTTGATGAACACTTGGAAAACTTTGAAACAGCAACCTAGTTAAGCAGATAATTATCTTACCTGGAAGACCCCCTGAGCATCAGCAGCTACAGCAGCATGCAGTGGCGTTCTGCCCATGTTGTCATGAGCGTTGGGATCAGCTCCGGCATCCAGTAGTCTTTTAGCAGCATCGGCCCTGGCGTAACGGGCAGCCAGATGGAGCGCTGTTTCTCCTGTACGGTCAGTCTGAGCAATCAATGAAGCCCCCTGAGATATCAGGTCTGAAATGACACTTGAGCCTGGTTCATCTCCACCGCTCTCCTCCTCCTCGTCCCCATGAAAGCTGCAGTCTGGGACACCGCCATTGCGAAGCGATGCTAGCATCAGTGGGGTAAAACCATCTGAAAAGAGAAAAATTCATTTATAAAAGAGTGATGGATAATTAATTAGGATATCGATCTAAAGATAGTCATTTGTCTCACCAGGTCCTTTGACATTTACATCCAGACCATCGGAATCCAGCTCAGCCTGTGGGGGTGTGAGGGAGATGTCAGCTGCCTTGCGGTGTTGCAGGGTCCACTCTCGTCTATCAACACCTCCATCCATTGGCATAGGCAGTAAGGGTTTTCCTTCAAGCTATAACAGGCAACAGAACAGGAAGCACCAACTAAGCAATTCCCATACAACTTTAAATTTATGTGTGCCTTGATTTATTAATTGACTTACTCTTGGTTTCCTGGATGGTACTTCATCTTCTAGCCATCTCTGACTGTGGCTATCTATCACTGCTCCATCTTGGGTCTTGAAATTCCTAATATGAAAAACAAACTTAGAAGACTCAACATTTTGTGGCCCTCATTTTTATGGCAGGGTATATATATTGTGTTCCAGACACAATTATTACTGATAACGCCCAATTCTCAACCACAATGTAATTATATGTTCTGTGTATTCACTCACTTCAGGTCAAAGTCATCCTGTCCAACAGGTTCTCGTCTTTTGTCATTTTTATTGGCCATGAATCCATCAGGCAGCCACAGCAAACCGTGTTTATGCTTCCTCTTGGCTGCTAGCATTCCCAGGACCAGGATAAGCAGTATAATTACCACAGACACTCCCACAAGGTATGGTAAAAATGTTGTTGGCGGTATAGGGTCTATGTAACCTGGAACAGAGAAAGATCAGTCTCAGTGAGATTGCCTGGGCCAACATTAAAGTTTATGTTTTAATGTCAAGGTTAAATCATGCACAAATGTCATAGGTGGAAAAGGATTTCTAACTTACTACTGTTAACAGTCACTAGAGGATAACGCAGGCCATCCTTGATGTGTGCAGCAGCAATAAAGGATGCAGCCTCATCAGTGTTGGAAAAACATTCACTGGAACTCTCGGAACATTTCCGGTTATCAATTTCCAGGTACACAACAGATCTGCATGGGAAAATACAAAAGTAGTTAAAAGTGCTGATAAGGAATAGCTGATGACAAATAAAACCTCACAGTTTGTGCTTATCCTCACCCAATAACTTCCTTCTCTAGTTCCCTCTTGCTTCGGCTCCCTCTGAGTTGATGTCGATGGTCCTCCTCAACTCCGAAGTAAGGGTACACCATTGGTTCTTTATTTTCATCAAGCTTAACCTGTAGGTTGGTGTGCAGCAGGGCTCCCAGGGATCGCAGGAAACCCCTCAAATCACCAAGTAACTCCTTAGGCTGCAACCGGACCACAATAAGCAGAGTACCTGGCACTATTTTAGCTGGAGTGTCAGCCGCACAGTCCAGACCATCCCAGCCACAAGCCTCTGTGTTGCAGCTAGGGTCACAGATGGTGTTGCCATAGTGATCAGCGCAGTATCTTTCATATCTGAAATGATTTAGGATAAGAGGAAGATGTGAATGTGGATTTGGATGTTTGACTTCATTGTAATAGTACCAGCTATAAGCAAACTTACTTGCATATGCTCAGTTCCTGGCACTCAAACCCATCAAAGAGGCACCCTGGGGTGTCACACTCCTTATCACAACGTCCGTTCTTAAAGAGATCCCAGCAGGCAACACTGGTGGTGCAGTTCAACCATGGCTGCTTCCAATTCAGCGAGCAGTCTCCTCCATCCCATTGACATTCATGGTTGTCACACTGTCGATCACACACTTTATCCCCTGAAGTCTCCTTGCACTGCACGTAAGGGCACGTGCTGGGTCCTGATCTTAGCACATTTTGTTCACAATATCGTCCAGTGAAATTAATGGGGCAGTTGCAGCTGTATTGGAATGGGTTAGCTGAGTCTCTGATGCAGGTTCCTCCATTCTTGCAGGGTTGTGGGCACCTCTGACTGTTCTCACAGTGAGGACCACTGAAGCCTTGCTGGCACTGGCAATACAGCTGCCCGACTGTTGACTCCATACAGCGCCCTCCATTCTGGCAATGGAGCTTAGCACAAGTGTATCCTTCGATTTCGCCACAGTTGAAACCAGTGAAGCCCTATGACAGCACAACAAATGTTACTGAAGTGTCATAATAACCGTATTAAAGATGACGTTCAGCTTTGTTTGTTCATAACGGGCCAACACTTGACATTCATGTCTAATACACGACCAGCTTCTCCTATAACTCTACAGCTTCTCTACTATACCTGAGCCTTGATGAGGCCTTCAAAAGCAAGCATGAGAATAAGAGAAGGAGGCAGTGGTTAGTTAGGAGAAACATGGTCATCTAGAGAGGAAAAACTGATCTGATATTGTGAGAGTAAAAGAGAGAGTTGAACTGCCAACTATCCACTTTAATATACTGGCTCATTCAAGATATAAACAATTACTATTTGAGAGCCCTGGTGCCATTAAAATAAAAATAATGGCACTTGGCAGCCGGTTGAAACCGAGCTATCTTGTAATGAATGATGGATCAAACGTACAGGTGGACAGGAGCACATGTAGCCGTGCACTGAGGTCATATTCATGGAGCAGACACCACCGTTACGGCATGGCTTGGACAGACACAGATCCACCATGGAGTCACAGTGGCGTCCTGAAGTTTGGAGAAATAATGAGACAAAGGAAAGTTAACAAAATATTTACAGTACCGAGAGACTGCAGATAGTAGACTGTAATAAATGACAACACTCAACGTATTGATATTTTACGGCAAAAAACAAATATGTCAGTACCTGTGTATCCCAGGCGACATCGGCACTGGTAGTCGTTTACAAGTTGCACACAGTCGAGGCTGCCAGGAGAGTGGCAGGGTCCAGACAAGCATTCATTTAGATCTCCTTCACAATGTTCTCCAACAAATCCCGGAGGGCAAGAACAGGTGTAACGGCCTATACCATCAAGACACTGTCCTCCATTCAGACAGCGAGGTTCCCAGGAGCCGGGCTTGGGGGCACAATCATCTGTATTTACCTCACATTGGACCCCTAACAAGCAAAGAAAACATCTCACTTCAAAATCAAACAAAAGCCAGATAGCATTTACATACTGAGCTTGTAGTATTGAAATGTGAAATGTGAAAGGAAGACCCACGGGCAAAGTAATGTCCCTCCTCTGCATACAGTTACACTGTAGATCCATCTACATATGAACTTACCATGGGCTCCAGGTGGGCAGATGCAGATGAATTGGTTAATGAGGTTAATACAGGTTCCTCCGTGGAGGCAGGGCTTAGAGTGGCATTCATCCACCTCATATTCACAGTTTACGCCCTGGTAGCCTGGCTTACACTGAATCAATTACAGAAGGAGAGGTCAACTCATGGCATGAGGAACCCATATGAACAAATGTAACAGAAATGCAGTTAATGTACTTACTATGCACTCATATGTGCCCTGATAGTCTTTGCATGTTGCTCCGTTACGACATGGGTTTGATTTGCACTCGTCAACCATCTCTTCACAGTAACTTCCCGTATATCCTGGCTGGCACTCACATTTGTGGGAATTACCCACATTTACACAACGGCCGGCATTCTTACACACATTTTCCACTTCCAAACCTACAATAATTTTTCATACAGGAGAAGATAATGGCACATGTGAAAATCACTTCTAGTTTAGTCGGAGAAACTCAAAATTACAATACAAAATAAAGTTCACTTGCCTTTCCTGACAGCAAAGTCCCGGCAGGACATGTTGGGGACATCACAATATAGTCCTGTCCATCCCACTGGGCAGTGGCAGGTCCAGGAAGCCCCTGTATGGGAGCAGGAGCCACCGTTGTGACAGCGAACCTGACGGCACAGGTTCACATAATTCTACAAACAAAAAGAAAAATAAGGTTGAAACACAGTTTTACAATGCGCTAAACACGTGGTATATTGACACACTCTTTACCTGACAGTTCTGTCCATTGTATCTTGCTGGACAGGTGCAGCGGTAGGTGCCTAGGCCATCAGTGCAGGTGCCTCCATTTTTACACGGTTGAGAGTCACACTCATTTTGCTCATATTCACAGAATGTCCCATAAAATCCAGGACGGCAACGGCAAGAGAAGGTGTTGATATCATCAACGCAAGTCCCATTATTCAGACAGGAGCTAAAGAGGGAGGATCGATCAGTTACTTGGTGTCAAAATACTCTTAGACACCACATGGAGAACAAACTCAAAAAGTTGTGGCCCGAAATTTACTGGCTTTATCATTTTTAGAAAATGCAATGCATGAGAAATAGGAAGCTCAGTGCCCCACCTCTCAGTACATTCAAGGATGTTGTGATCACACAAGATTCCATCAAAGCCAGGCTGGCATTCACAAACAAAGCTGTTGACATAGTCCCTGCAGATGGCACCGTTCCTGCAAGGCTGGCTGGCACACTCATCCACCTCGATCTCACAGTGCTCGCCTTCAAAACCAGGGCGGCATTCACAAGAGAAGCTTCCGACATCATCCACGCAGGAGCCCCCGTTCAGACAAGGGTCTAGAGCAGGGGAGACAAAAATTAAGATAAAAGAAACAGAAAAGAAAAAAATTCTTTTGTATGCAATAGATATTTCAGATTATCTCCACCACAGTATTTAACATGATAAAGCTAATGAGTACATCTAGGTGTAACTCACTGGGTGAACAATCATCAATGTCTGTTTGACAGTTGTGTCCACTGTATCCCGATGAACATTTGCAAGTGTAACTGCCTGGGTTGTTCATGCAGTGGCCGCCATTTCTGCAAGGGTTCTTTTTGCATTCATTGACATCCTCACTGCAGTGTAAGCCTACATTGATTTTAGAACAGTTATCAATACAGCATTAATATGCTAGTTATTTATATTTATAAACCAATTTTAAAAACACAGATGAACACAAACCTTGCCATCCAGCAGGACAACGACAGGTGTAAGAAGTGTAAGCTGTAGATGGAAGACACACTCCTCCCTTCTGACATGGATGTGACATGCAGGGATCCCGTTCAATCTCACACTGTTTTCCTGTTTGGGCATTTGGGAAAAAGTTATATTGCCTGTTAACTTTATCAAGGATTTCACCATAATATGATCATGTTGGTTGCTATGTATATATTTCAGTTGGCAGAACAATGGAAATTTCATTAGCAGGTACCAGTAAATGGTGGACTACAGTCGCAGATGTAACTGTTGAGTCCATCTATGCAAATGCCTTGGTTCAGGCAGGGCCCAGAGGCACATTCATCTATGTTTTTCTCACAGTTCACACCTAATTAGAATGGGGGAAAAAAATGTAGGTTTCTATTCAACTATTAAATAAATCAATCATAATGACTTTACAGTTGTTAGAATTATAATTACCTCTGAATCCGACTTGACAGATGCAAGTGTAGCCATTATGGCGGTCCAAACAGCTGCCACCATTCTGACACGGATTAGGCAGGCACTCATCCTTTTCCTGCTCACAATGTTGACCCACCCAGCCAGCTTGACACTGACAAAAGTAACTTCACACCACATAAAGGCACACATGAGTCTAAAATGTGCAATTGCCACTGGAGTGATAATAGAAGCAGGCTTACTACACAGAGTGCAAATAGTAAAATTACAATAGAACATATGTCTATTAGAACTGTGTCTATTAGAATTTGTGTATTTTAAAAAAGAAATGGGTGTAAGGCGATAAAAATCTGTTTAATTTACCCATGCTGCTGTTCAATGCATTCCCCATGCACACAAGGTCGAGCGGCACAGTGGTCGGTCCCAGACAGACACAGAAGACCGTGAGTGCTGGGTGGGCACAGGCAGTGGAACCCATTGACCTTATCAACACAGGTTCCTCCACTCTTACAAGGGTTTGAACTGCATTCGTTGATTTCAACATCGCATTTATCTCCTATCAGAAGACAATTTAGAGCGTGTTTAGCCATGTGCAACAGCATCCAAAACACTGCTTATGATAGCATGGACATTCATTTATTCAATCTGCATTTTTTCTGATTAAAACATACCTGTATATCCTGGAGAACACAGACATTTGTACTCATTAATGCCATCCTGGCACTCGCCGTACTCACAGAGATTGCTGGCACAGTCATCTTCATTGATCTCACAGTTCACCCCTAGAAAAATTCAGTGACAACTTTATTAGTAATACTTAGATAAATTATCTGCACCAGTTGTGACTCCTGCAAGCTGCCTCATCACTATTAATGTATAAGGGGAACATTCTCCAATCATATGTATTCAAAAAAATGCCCGAACAAATTGTGTCCCCCGCTTTACATTCTGTTTGTATGAAGCAGAGAAAGTGACTGCAAGAAAAATAAGTTATCCACTAGAGGGAGCTAGACTTACATTAAATACATGATAAAAAATTAAAAGCAAATAAATGATGCCGTTATCTATTAAAACATTATTTTAAGTTCACTATCAACCTAACCACACACACACAGCACTTCAGATGCTAAGAGGTTCATTATAGAGGACAGAAGTCATAATAAAACTTAAAACTTAACTAAGTATAGTCTTTTTTTTCATTTTGAAAGTACTAAATTAATACCAAAATCAAATTCAGTCATTGTGTCAAACCCTATCATTTTAATGAACTAAATAATGCAGGAAAAACTAACACTACCACACTGTAATGAGACCCTACCTGTGATTCCAGGTGGACAGTTACACTGGTAGGCATTGACTAGGTCGATGCAGCGCCCTCGATTCTGACATGGATTACTGTGGCACTCCTGCACTTGGATATTACAGATGGAGCCTGTGTATCCGGCGTAGCACTCGCAGGAGAAGGTAGCAATTCCATCCTTACATTCACCATGGTGGCATGGCTCTGGGACACAGTCATTGATGTTCTCCTCACAAAGTAGACCCTTAAAGCCTGAATGGAGAGTATTTTTTTTAGAGAAGAATCATTTTTTCTGTTGCTTTCTCAGATATTTTCTTGTCTTAAATTAACTCAAATGGTGCCCCGCCAAATATCACATTATTCAGTTACAAATAATACAAGTATTTGAAATTGGACTCGTAAAAGTAAACATATGACAACTCCTGTTTACCTTCAGCACATTCACAATCATATCCATTTGGCAGGTCAATACACTTGGCTCCATTTAAACAGGGTGTGCTCGAACATTCATCTATGTTTATCTGGCACATTTCACCACTGAAGCCTGCAAAGACAAACCACATCAAAATGGGAAAACTTGACTGTGATTCCTGGTAGGACACAGCTCATTCTCACTTTGTTCTCCAATAAATATTAAGTAACTATCAAAAAGACAGTGACATTAGAAACTTACCTGCTGGGCACTCGCAGACAAAGCGGCTGACCTGGTCTAGACATTTACCCTGGTTCAGGCAAGGTGAGCTGAGACATTCGTTCACTTCAATCTCACAGTGAGTCCCTCCAAACCCTGAAATCATTACAAGATATGATTAAAAGAAAAATAAATACAAACAGTAAGACAATTTCTAAGCTGCCATTTTTCTTGAAATGCTAATTTTTCAAGTAATATACCAGGCATGCAAATGCAGGTGTAGTCGCCAATGCGATCAAGACATGTGCCATCATTCTGGCAGGGATTGGAAGCACACTCATTGACATCCTGTTCACAGCGGGGTCCTGCATAACCCTTGACACAGTTACAGGTGAAGGAGCCGTCGGTGTTGACGCACTGACCACCATGTTCACAAGGGTTGGTACCTGTTGATGAAGAGAAAAAAATGGCCAGACTGAATTAGATCCGGAGCAGAGGTGCAGTTTTACATGTGTTTCAGACTTTGTGAAATATAACTCACCAATACTACATTCATCTCTGTCAATGTTGCAGGTACTGCCAGTATATCCAGATGGACAGTTACAGTTGAACATTCCAGTGATGGGGTTGGTGTCACACTTAGAGCCCCCCCTACAGGGATTACTGATACAAGCATCGTCAAGGTGGCACAGCAGTCCTGTCAGGAGCAAGAAATTGTAAAAAAAAATTGTTAAAAAGGCTACAATATGAAATAGAATATGAAATTGATGGCAAAAATGTCCTTAAAATAAGTTTATATAAGACATTTTTGAGGCCTACCTGTCTTTCCATAGGGGCAGAGACAAACAAAAGATGCAACACGGTCGACACATGTGGAGCCAGCATTACATGCCGCCGTGGCGCAGTCATCGATGTTCTCAGAGCAGTCAGGCCCACTCCAGCCATTAACACACACACACACATAGCTCCCAATCAGATTGCTGCAGGTCCCTCCATTCTGGCAGGTGTTTGGCTGCAGGCGGCACTCGTTTACATCATCGGTGCAGTGTTGGCCTGTGGACAGATATGTAGGGAAGGGGAATGGGAAGACAAAAAAACAAAATTATCTCCTTTCCTAGGTCGTAACAACATAAATCAGGCATACTTCGACAATTTTTGTGCAAAAAACCCCCAAAGAGCTCTTTTTCCAGCTCCAGTTTTATTAGGAATGTAAAATGTAAAGTCATGACAGGCTCAGGGAAGCTGATATACTCAAATTACCTAGATAAATGGAAAGTTTGCATATAACACATATAACACACAACATTGTTACCTCAGACACACTTTATATTAAGTAACCGACCTCAGAGCACCGACCAGAATCACTGGAAGGATATGATCACAAGCAACATGGAAGGATGTGAGTCTTTATCTCTGATCACAACACAAATATTTACTTCAACTCACTGCTTGTGCAATAAATGCTGTGCAAAATACACACGCACTCACACACTTTTAGGCATACAACTTACTTCCGGTCAGAAATCAAATATTCCCCAGGGTTTGTCATGTCCTAAAACCTTTCATTTTAACATGAAAACAAACTTATTTAGCTTAAGGATACTATCATATGGTTTGAATGAGCTTAAATTTAAAACTAGCAAGCATACTGGCAACCTCTCTATACCTGTCCACTCTGGAGGGCACTGGCAGTTATAGGTATTGACTCCATCTATACAGGTTCCTCCGTTGGCACACTGATGACCAGGGCAATCATCAATGTTGTTCTCACAGTTTGTCCCATTGAAACCTGGTACAGATGAAAAGAAAGTATAAATCACGCCTGTATGTCCAGTCACGGACTGGGATGTACTTCCCAAGCAATCTGATCCATTCCAATAAACACAAGTATTACAACATATCCCGTTGGTGTCTAAACAGTGGCTGTGTGTTTGGTGAGCATACCTATTCTCTAAGGCAGACTGACAGAGGAGTGTGTACACAAAAACAGTCAGTGTTTGGAGCACAAACAACATAATGCAACAATTAGGAGTGGGTCAGGATTTTAGAGTAGTTACAGTTACAACTGCAATATTCTTTATCATGTAATGTTAAGCAGCTGTGAGGAAGACTGCTGTTTGTGATGGTTGCATTTATTCCACTATGTACACATTAAGCATTTTACCTGTAATTCCCACAGAAGCAGATAAATGCCATAATGACATCATTATCACCTGATCTGTGCATGTTGGGCTAAATAAATTACTTCACGGATAATTTGATGTTGATGTCAGATGCTAAAAATCTTAACATGTCATTAAGGCTTGTTTAGTTAAGTGATGCAGCCACTTTGTCTTGCTGACTGAAATGTGAAAGTCTCTTGAGAAATTCCCTTTTTCCTGTAAGGCATCTGACCAACTTTTAAGACACCACTTTAATTCTCTTTTGTGCATACTGAGTTTAAAAATGAAAAGCAAAGTCATTAGAGAAACATCTTACCTGGAAGGCAGTGACATGAGTAACTGGTTTCAGAGGTCTGATGGCAGGTGCCTCCATTTAGGCATGGCGAAGGTGAGCAAGGGATGTACGAGCTTTCGCAGTGTTTGCCAGTGAAACCCGGGGTACACATGCACCTTTAAGGTAGATATTTATTTTCATCAGTCTTGTCAGAGGATAAAGTCACATTTCTCATATGTCTTTATGAAAATCTCACTTGTAGGAGCCCGGAGTGTTGATACACGTGCCTTCGTTTTGGCAAATAGATGGCGTGGCAGCACATTCATTTGTGTCATTAAGGCAGCGAGGACCGGTGTAACCAGGGAGACATGAACACGTGTAGCTTCCACCAGACACAGAGCTGCATGTTCCTCCATTGGCACAGGGACTTGACAGACACTTGTCCTCGTATTCACAGCGAGTTCCTGAAATAGAAAAAAAAAAACAAACAAAAAAAACCCACAGCATTAGTACCCTCTGTCTTACTAATATAGTTTCACCATTATCACGCTATTACCCTGGATTATTTTAATGTATTTTGGCACTTATTGTATTTGTAGTTTAAAAAAATTCTTTTTTTTAAATAAAAAAGCCTTCTTGCAAATACCTTTAAAACAACTGTATCATCTTACCTGTCCATCCTCTGGCACACTGACACTTGTACTTGTCGAAGGGCAGAAGCGTGCAGACGCCACGGTTAGCGCAGGGGTTGTTGGGGTAACACGTGGAGTTCTGGGGAATTTGGCAGTGTTGGCCGGTGTAGCCAAGAGGGCAGGAGCAGGTGGCACTGCCGGGAACAGGCACGCCCGCTGACATGGACACAGAGCAGTTCCCTCCATTCAGGCAGTACCCAGGCTGGCAGGGGTCCTTATGTTGACAGTATTCACCCAGGAACCCTGGAGCACACCTGACACAAACAAAAACACACACATCAATGTTAAATAATGCACTACAGTTGAAACATCCCCACACAAAGACATAAAATAAACCTGAGGGGTGAAATATGGAGAAGACAAGTAGGTGTCTTCAGTTGTGCCTGACAATGAGACAAACAAAAGACTGAGTTTCAGTCATGTTCACATGCCGAACCCACATCAGACAGTCTGGCTCTAAAAGTAACACATGCACATTCATGTAGCACACTTAAACACACATCAAAGAAAATGATGTACAAAACCAAGCAAACAATAGTGTGCAATTCAGTATTTGACTGGCTTGATCATGGCCTGATTTAAAGAGAAAAGTAAGAATATTTGCATAAAGTATACCTGTACGTACAAAGTAAATTAGCTGTTTGCTGAGCCATCCTAAGATTTAGCTCACAGTTTTTGTAAGAGAAAGGGGAAGCTCTAGTTGGTGCTGGGTTAAACTGGGGTCAGTGATGACAAAGCAAAAAGAAGAACCTGGAAGTTGTTGACCGTGCCCTGTTGAATCTAAAAAAAAGTGAAAAGAACTCCATATAAACACCCATCTTTCTTCAACCACTTTCTGTCTATAAACATAATAAATGTAAACTATGCTACTTTCATTATCTTTTTTTTCTTTTCTTTAGTAAAGTGAGTCAAGTGAGTCAGCCAGATGCTGGTGGAAATAACAACTTTACGCAACAGGTCCTCTGCGCAGGATGTCAGGAGCAGCGATGGTTTCTCTGACTTTCTATTCCTCTGTAATTTCACAATTTCTGACAATTTTCTCATAACTTCTCTATTGAATCAGCTCAGAAATGGCATCAGTCAAGACGTTCGCGTCAACACCCTACTGCAGTGCGTGCCTGTGCAGGTGGGGCACATGGCAGACACACTGTCTGGAGACTGTGGGTGACAAAGCCACTCACTGCCTCTTTCACAGGCCTCTAAGCCTGCTTCCCTCGGGGCGCTCAGCTAACATGAGAGCAGAGAGATGACACCGGGTGAAACGCATGCACAGACGACCAGACAATTTCACACTACACATGTTCTGTGTGCCACAAAAAGGCAGAAATCTGATACACTTGGGTAAAAAGTGAAGATGGGAATTATTTCATATTCAGTGTCCCAGTCTAGTACTGGACACTCCGCCCCAGAACAGCTTGAATAAATTTGGCTTTGAGGACATGGGAAAGAAAGAGAATCGTGAATCATGCCAGGCAGATTTTATAGATCTCACGAGTGTGAGACCTGTGAGTCACCCACTGACCCTTCAGAAATGAAACACAACATCTGGAAACGATTTGCACTCAAACATATTTGAATTATTCCATTCACGCACATCCCCCATTCCCAAAACAAGAGTTGGTCCATTGTTATACAGCATATAACTCTAAAAATAAACCAATGTTGTAACATCTTTTCTACAATCGTGTGCAGTTATACAGCTGTTAATTATAATATCTAAAATTATTTTTTGCTGAACATAAACATCATGCATAGAGATATATGCTCACACTAATCTAGTTTCTTCACACGCATGTGTGGAGTAAATGAATCATCATAATCTGTCTTCAGGCAGCCACCCCACTCAGATCTATTTCTGTGGTCTACTTCAAAAATTAAGTAAAAACAACAAAAAAATGAGACACACCGCAGTAACATCTGATACAAATGCCAGGGTACCTCCAACACACTCAGAAAACCACAAAACTGTATCACCATCTCGAACACACACAAGTGCTGTGTTTTGGCCATGATCTCATGTCCAGACAGCCATTGTGAGCATAAAAGCTGCTATTTTTTCCTCAACAGCTTCCCTGCTCCTTCACAGGGAATAATGACACGGCTCACTGCCCTGTGACATGCACCGCATTAGCAAGCTGGCACACAAAGATCATTGTGTCTAAGTTAATGCCAGGTTTGTGTTACACGGAACATTTACACATTTGCACTGTTAAGACCGGGGTCATTTAAGACTTTATGTCAGCAAGGACAGAAACTTTGATGCATTGATGTCATGATTGAATCAAATCTAATTGTAGATTGTAGTGAAAAATAAACATTTCATCCAATCATTGGAGCATAACAAATATGAAAAATTGAAAAACTTAAAAAAAAAAAGGTCTGACAGGACACATACAGGCTAACATCTATTAAATTCTTCCCTCCAGCCAGCGTTGACAGACCCACATGCCACGGCGTCAGGGAACGATCCTGCCCTGTCCTTCAGGTTTCACTGGCAGATAGAGAAGTCATTATTAACCCGGGGCTGTGTCAGAGCAGCAGACAAGGCTGTGGATAATTCACATTAATGTCAGGGAGTGGCGTCTCACTCAGGAAGAGACCATTTAATCCGGGGACACAAGCGTGTCCCTGAACACAACACAAGCACCAGCTTACTTCCTTTGACATACTACAAATCATGTTCCAACACTTTCTAGTCGATTATCCTTTTAATGTAGAGCTCCGAAAAGACTTCTGCAGCCCAATTGATTTAAGGATGTCTTTGTTTTACCCAGACAGAATCTTTTTTCCTCCTCTCTCACTGCGTTGTTTCCTGCAGATCTTTCCCCCTCTGTTTCTCACTCCTCCACCTTTCATTGAAAACCCACTCTCCAAGTGTCAGGTTTCTACAGCTGGTTCACATTAGCAACCCCCATTTCATGCACACCCCTCCCTCTCTGCACCCCGTCTCTCCTTCATTCTCTCTCTCTCTCCGCTCTACCTCCTGCCGACCTCTGCCTGTCATGGCTGTCTGTGGGGGCTCCGGCGAGCAAAGGGGAGTATGTTGATTCTCACTCATTCATATAATGTCTCCCACCTCCTTATTACTCTGACCAAGCTCCCCTTCACTCTCATTACACCCCCTTCCCTGAGCCCCAATTCTCCCAGTCTTTTGTGCCAATTTTCTCCTCCCACCTTTCCAGCTTCCTCTCCTAAACCCACCACCACCGCCTCCTCCTCCTCAAACCTTTAGTCTAGTCTCAGCTTAATAACTTCATGCTGCCCTCCCTGTGGGAAGGACAAAGAGTTAGAGCATAAACTTGGCTGGAACAACGGTAATCTATTCTACAGTCTAGTATGTTACTAAAAAACACAAAACACATACATCTGAAGCTACAATTAAATTCAAATAACTGCTATTTGCAGGTATCATGTTGTCTATTGTCAATTACTGTGATTGTCATCTGCCCCAACAAACAGCTGCTCAGTGTGACATAATCAAGCATCATGGGACGTCGAGTGTCATGGCATTCCCTCAACGTCCCTAAATCAGCCAGCAAGAGTTTTTGACAGGAAGCAGCAGGGGAAGGATTGTGCTGCTGAGCCCAACAGATGGAACAGTGATCTGCTGAAACAGTCCTGCCTCTATAATATCTAAGTGAAGGACTGATGCAAGAAGGTTCCTGGAATGAGACCGCAGAAGCATCCTGATGACCAGGTGGAAGCCACACTAGGGTATTACAATGCATCACAGCAGAATTAGAGCGTGGATCCAGCTGTAGAAGCACATCCATGAGCCACATCCAACCGTGTCCATGACAGGCCTCACGTTAGCACCTGGAGACTCTGCTCCAGGTCCCAGGCCTTGGTTAGTTGCTGCCTTTATATATACTGTATTTTCACCTTCATGTTTGTATTCTTCTGTGTGTTTAGTTAAAATGCTGCAGTGTACAATTTTACTGCTACAGAGAAAAAGAGAAAAGCAGTGCAAAAAAAATAAAAAAGTGCATGCAGAGGGATGTGTAAGATTAGGAAGGTGAGATGGAGGTTAAGAATGAGAAAGAATGGGGGAAAGAAAGCTAGACAGGCTGAAAAACATCTGTGGAGACTGAATAAAGTCATGCAGAGCAGGGTGGAGTCTGTTCTCGAGACATGTGGTAAAATCACAAACTATGCTTAAAGACATGCTGAAGAAGACTCTATTTTTACATAAGTGGTTCTCCTGCCTGCTACTCGGTTCTGTCATTATCCCGTTACTGTGGTTGTTAAGTGGAATACCTAATAATAGATCTGATGCCCTATAAAACTCTAAAATCTAAAACAGCACTGTACCCACATCCACTCATCTGGAGGTTTGCTGTTCAAATAAACACAAACTAATCTTTTTTAATGTATTACTAATTTGGATAGTCTTCCAAGAAAAGGTTGAATATATGGTGCAATACTTGTTTTATATCTGATTATCATTTAAGCATACTAACGTTAATATTTTTGATTGAGGTACATTTAGATTCACAATGTGTCAGAACTTGTCAGGACTGTCTGGGTGACCTCAGACTGCCATCATGGATGTGTGACAGGCAGCCACTTGTCACCACACTGTGTGTGGGCTTATGGGCTGGTTGTCAGATTCCCCACTGTACTGTAAGCTTCCTGCTCTCCCTGAGCAGCTTCTACAAGGCCTTTGACGTCGACTGAACCAAAATACCTGACATTTTCTACTCTGTAACGTAGAGCTTCCCCTTGGTTTTACCTTGATTTCTCACAAAATAAACCACTCTGCCAGAACAAAAAAATCATTGTTTTATCAAAGAGCTATCGATAAACTACTTGGTTCAGACTCAATGTAATTACTCCACTTCAAACACTTTTTGTGATGCCATGTGAACTTACCCCTGACTTTTTAGACGCACTAGCACAAACATCAGCACAAAGAAACTCTTATCATCGTGTTTCCAGTCTGGACCACATCTTCAGCTCCACTTGCTGGTGTGCAGAAAGGACAGGAAGTCGCTGTAATCTCATCCTCTTACTCATACGTACGCTCTTAAAGAGGTTTCGTTCATTTAGATGTATATTCTTAATATACACCTAATATATATTAAGAATGCATATTTCCATAATTAGACCTACATAAACCCTCGGTGTGTTTTGTGTAGGTGTAATGTTGGAAATATTTTTAATATAGAAGATCAAACATTGTGAGTATTAGCAGGGGAAAAAAAACATATTTGCTTGCAGTTTTTCACAGCATTCAAATTGAGTTTACCAGATTATTTAGTTTACCAGCCATGTTGCCTGCAGAGTGATCAGTAGTAAAGGGCTCGGGGAAAAAATTAAAAAAAGGACACATTTGGGAATAAACAGGTTTCTGGGGGGGGGGATTAAAGGTTCTCATCAGTTTTGTCCTGATCACACATGTAAAACCTTGACTTCAAGTGAGCTTGGGGGGGGGGGGGATTGTTTGATGAAGGGGAGCTAACAAGAGAGAAATGACACTTCTCTCTGCCCCAACCCCCAATGCTGCAAGATACTCCTCCTCAAATTACCTGAAATAGACATCTTCTTTACCTGTGGCCCTTTTTCTTGCTCTGGCTGCCCGGTAGGCAAATTTTGTCTGTCAGATCAAACGGGCTGACCTTCTTTCTCACATTCTTAAGTAACTCACTTCTTTTTGGCTAACTCTGTAAGGAACGACAGTTACTGCATGAGAAAGGCTGTGAGGAAAAACAAAAAAGATATTTGGATGAGTTATTTGTGTTATTTTAAGAGACTAACCGCAATGATTGAGTTTATGACAGTTACTGATGTCGCCTAAGACACCTCCCACCTGACAGAAACTTTTCAGTGTAGTAAGTGATGGAGGTGTGTTTGAGAAAGTACTGCTTAGGAAATGACAACGAAACCTCATAATGAATGGATTACAGCACATCTGTTCATGCTCTCACTACATTCACCCAGTGTCAGCGGTTACCTCCGGCACCACGTTGGAAACTGTATTGAGTCCAATGAAAGAAGCAGTAACAAAACTACTGTAAAATATACTTTTTGCTACACAGAGAGTATGTTATACTCGGAGTAAAATGTCTTCCAGAGTTTTATCTTTTGAGTCATCTCAGGCAACCAGCCTGGTTTCCAAGTAAATATGAAACAAACCCTGTGCAAATCTGCAAATAAAACAAGTTGGGCACAGTCCCGTTGAACAGTTTGAAGTTTGAATGGAGTGTGTCTTATTCATATTAAATTTAGACTGTATTAAATAAAAATGTAAAAGGCAACACTGACACACCGCTAACAGAGCCGGCTCTGGTGGTTTGGTATGTGTTTAAAATAACATCTGTGTTTTTTTAGCAACTGAGATTTCTTTCTAATTTCATGAACTGAATTGCGACATCTTGTTAAGAATGATTTCGCAGTGACATTATCAGTGAATGATGCACCACAGAGACCTGTGACAACAGCAAGTCCACAAAGAATCAGTCTGGCGGCTTGCAGCGCCACCGGTTAGACAACTTCTCTGCTCCCTTTGCTGGTTGTTAGCTTGTCGACCTCACCCTTGTTGTAACTCTTTCAACAGTTTTATATCCAAAACAACACCCAAACACACATTTCAATATCATTCAATTGGTGTTCTTCGATTGGCATCATTTCCGGTCTGTAGCATCGATACAAAAACCATGTCTTGTGACTTTTCTTGTCTCCAGTTCCTCTGTAAGGGTATCTGAATACTGAAAACACTGTAGGTGTTGTATCCTGTTATCAGGATATGACTTGTGCAGAAGAGGCACCAGAGGCTAGCTGGCAGATAAAACATGTGTAGAAGTTCATCCTGTTCACACATCACAGCAATCACAGCTAAAGCAGATTGATTTACACCTACTGAACCGAAACAACTACCAGCCTGACCTGAAAAAAATCTATGACTATTACTACACATACTGATAAGAGTAACATATCACCCATTTTAATACATTTGAAGCACTAATGTACTGATGCAGCTATGAGGAAAAATAGTGCTCCTAACAGTTCTAAATCCTCTACTGGTATAACACCAAAAGTGAAAAAAAATTACTCCCTGTCTGATCAAACATGTGACAGAATTAGCCTGTTCAAATACAAACCGGTTATGTGGCTGTTTACTTACAACTGGTCGTCTTTAATATATTGGCACACATAAGGTTGCTTTTACAATGATGCTTTTGACCAACACCACTATGCAGATGGGCCTAGATGGGCCGGAGTTGTAAAATGAGTGTGTGTGTGTGTGTGTGTGTGTGTGTGTGTGTGTGTGTGTGTGTGTGTGTGTGTGTGTGTCTGTGTGTGTGTGTGTGCGTGTGTGGGTGAGAGAGAGAACGTTACTATCCAAATTGACTGACTTAATCAGTCTAACAACAGTCCTGTGGGCTGTCAGCTGACTCTTCCTAACTGAGCTGCTTTCTGTGTGTCTGCAGGACAAGATGCCGTCCTTTTATCATCAGGATCATTCTGAGAGGAATATAAGGCAGCTGACCAGGGCTACGATTAAACACACAGAAATTAAACAGCCAAGAAAAAATAAATCCTCGAAAAATAAAACTACATTGTTTAGCTAATTTTGTGCCGTTACTCTCAACGTGCATTTTAGTTGTTTTGTTATTCAACTGCGCTAGACTAGTTTTTAGTGCTCCAGGTTCAACTTAGGTACACTCTGAGCAAAATGAAAACCAGCAGAAAACTAATTTGTAACCTACCACATTTAAGCACCTTCCAAATATAATGTGTCAAATAAACAGAGAATACATGCTGGCACTTGCACCTGTGGTATAGGTGCATTTCCCTCTGACCTTCAGTCAGACAGAGAAAATGTCAAACACCAATGAAATGAAGGTTGTTCTCTCTCTCCTCCTATTTACAGAAGGAGCCAAGTGTTGAAATTCCAAAAGCTCTGGGAACAGACGCTCAGCGTGATTCACATCACATTGAGTGAAATACGATCACGTTCGAAGGAGAGCTATGGTGTGTGTTTTTTTTTTTTTTTGGGGGGGGGGGCTAGGAGTGGCAGCACAATTATAACGATATATCGGTCTTAATTACAAACTCTAGCTAAGCAGCCAGTAAGTTGATGCTACGCATCAAGTGGGCCGTTGCTCTTTTACATCCAGACGCTCTACTATGGTCTATCCGCAACACCACAAGGGAAGAGACTAACTTTTAAGGTCATTTAAGTTCTAACTTTATCAACCCCAGGCCAAAAGAGTTATTATTCATTATTTGTAGTAGCAGTATTAGTGGATGTATATGCAACAGGACAGTAAGTTTCAACCTCCCCCACTCGTCCTAAATAAGATCTTGGAAGTAAAGTGTGTGTATTGGTATTGTTCCCAGTGCTGGTGTACTTTGTCAGACAGAGCAGTCTTTCATTCCCTATTTTGCAACTGCACAAATCCTCATGGTCCCATGAACATCCTTGCTGCAGGTTACTGTTCTCCCTTCAGTAGCAGACGCTACGGCTGAATGGGTCCGGTCGGTCGGGCTCACCTGCAGTATTCGGTGCCGTTGTTCAAGGTCACACACGTAGCATTGTTAACACAAGGGGCCTTATCGTCCACGCACTGCAGAGCTGCAATAGACAACAACAAATAGTTAGAAAGTGAAGAATTTGAGACATTTAACACCAGTGACACAAGGTTTCAGTATTATTGTGGCCACCACAAGAACTATGTTGCAAAACAACTTGTTTTTCTCTTAACATTTCATAACTTTTGTGTGTCAATGACTGTACAATTCCACATATGACAATGGCCCATATCATCTTGTTGATTTGTTCTATAAATGTATTATTGTATAAACAATAATTTAGCATTGTTGCACACCTGTTTGCTGTGTTACACTACATAAAAATGTTGCTTTTGAGACTTTTTTTTACTAAGGTTATGCTGGCAAGCTGGGAAGTACGAAATCTATAAGAAAGATAGAAAATCTGAGCATATATATAAAAATAAAGGGAGCAGAAATCTGTCCTTCTCATTATGATAATGAGTTTCAGTATATGACAAAGAATCCATGGTTCATCCACTGCTTTTCTGCTTGTGTGCGTAATAATTTCCACATGTTCTCTCCAAATCTGCTTTGTGTGTGTCAAGGGTGCCGTGCAAGCTCCCAGCACATGTCACCTGGTGAAAATGAGACAACACTCTGTTGCGGTGATTAAACAGAAAGATCTGGAACTATTGAAAAAGCCAGCTTTAAAACCAGCCGGTGGTCACAGGGCAGCCGGATGTGTGGACAAACTGAACTGAGCCTTGATGAGGAAAACAAAGCGCAACTATCTGCCCACCAATAAACACTCATCTCCAGACACAGTAGCTATTGTGTGGCCTACGAACTGCCAGAAATTTGTCTGCAGCACTCTTCAAGCACCACATACTAGTCCAATACTAAACAAAAACTGTGGTGTTCTCATCCTTTATTAATCGCTATGACACGACACGGACTGAAAGGCACTGCTGTTTCTGTGTGCAACGGATTAATGAAGACAGAGGTTGTTTAAATGTTGTCATTGCATTTTGTCTCAATCAGCCCCGTGTCTAAGAGAGAGGTCTTAGGAAGACAGAGGTCTTAGAAAAAAGTGTAAGTCAGCTGATTTTTAAGAATTGCAAACTACTTTACAAAAAAAAAGTCATTTCATTACAGGAAGTGTGAAAATGGTGTTATTTCCTGTAACAGAGTGTCAACTGAGTCAGGAAGTCCTTGTGAAAAAAAAAAAAAGTCTTTAATTTACCCGAGATAATGCATTTTCAAAGATCAAGTATGGAGTACGGATTGTTGATTATCCAGACTGAGTAAATGGGCTCAGGCTGCTGCTTGTGAGCTAGACTGCCAGGCATACTCCATTCGTCATGGGGATACCACACAAGCACTGCGAAATTCATAATCCTAATAAGCACGCACACGAGCATATGCACAATTAAACAGACCACTGCTGAGTGCACGACAGTCTACAGCTGCAGTTGTGAGACCCACATGCTGTTTCATGTGTGCACACAAAGGTCATGACAAGGGGTGTGAAAACTTCAATCCTACAACTACAGAGAAACATCCCTTTTTTTCTATCAAGACTGTTGACTCAGAGAAGAATATAGCATTCATCAGCGTAAAAGGCTCTTATTATTTTCGAAGGGGTGGAGAGTGTGAGAGAGAGTGAGAGTGAGAGACGTGGGCTTTGAGCTAATAGCCGAAGACTGAGATGACGGAAGTAATTACAAAACTTCAGACGAAGCCTGCACAAGAACCGGTGTCCCTCAACCTTGGCACACAACCATACAGCAGAGGGCAGGAAGTTGTTCGCGCTGAGTGAGGAAGTAACCCCATTTCCTAGAATCGCTCTACGAGTCTCGATATCCAGCGGGCCAAACAATCGTCATGGAAACCTGCAATAAAATACCCTTAGCTCAGCATGGAAGGAGAGGGAAGAGGCTCAAACTAAACACCACTACCCTGAGGGGCACTGCACAGGCCCACACAGACAGCAGAGGAACCAGGCGGACAAACCAGGCGGGGGCTGCGGTCTTGCTGGACAGCTTCAGTTTAAAGGGTGCTGTGGAACCGTACAGCGCCCGTCCGTGCCAGCAAAAGCACCGACAGACGTTACTCACACATGTCTCCTTTGTCTTACTCAGACACTGTAGATTCCTATCTCTGTTTTTGTGACAAACCTAAAATTTTGGTGGTCTTACAAGAAGCAGGCAGTGAAAGTACAGTGGTGGTAAAGAGGTGCCCGCTGGTTTTGTGGTAGATTTACCATCTAATCACTCTGAAGTCTAACCTATAAAATGAGAGGATGGATTAAAACAGGGATGTCAAACTGATTCCAGAAAGGGCCGTGTGGCTGCAGGTTTTTTTTCCCAACCAATCAAGCACACACAGTTTAACCAATCAGCTGTCTGAAGACTCGGCTCAGTTGATTAAATGACTTCAGTCTGGTGTGCTGTTGCTTGGTTGGAACCAAAACCGGCAGCCACAAGGCCCTTTGTGGAACCGGTTTGACATCCCTGGATTAAGAGGATCCACTTGTATATTTATGACAAATTACTGTTTGTTTTTTTTAGATATTATTCAAATAAATATTGCTTACAACATTTCAGATAACAGTAAGCCAAATGCAAACAAGCAACTCTTAAACCAGTTTGTGGAACACTTACGAAAAAACAAAGAAACTAATCTTTTAAAAACTGGAAAAAACGATGACATTTTGGAGGTGGAATCTGGAATTTCCTCAGAACCCACACCCTTCCACTGAAATAGTCCAAACAGTTCTAATACTACACCCAATTAAAAATCAGTTTAGCCTCTCTAAATTCAGCCCTGCTTGAATCATTTCTCAATGTGTCCTGGTCGAATGCCTCCAGGATTACGGGGCTGTGCAGGCTGAGGAATGCAGGGCTGTTAATTCCCTGTTAATTTGCTAACCTGTTCAGCAGTGCAGACACAATACTCTGTTATCCACTCAATCTTCACAGTTGCAACAATGCACATGGTTCCAGGATTAAACTGGTAATGAATGAGATCCAGCGTCACTCAGAACACACCCAGTCAGGCAAAAGGGATGATAACTACCTTTGATTTTGACTGGACATAGTGTCAATGCATCAAAACTTTCTTTTACATCATTTTGGAGTGGCATCCACCGATTAAGCGAGTTCCTCAAATTCCTTTATGAGTCACGTCAGCCGTAAATAAGTTTATAAGGTTATTCCTATCCCAGGCAACCATGGTTACAATGATGAGCGCGTACCTCTCAGTTTATATACACACATAAACCCATGGGAGGCTGAAGTTAATGTAATCAGTGAGAGAAGAAACTATAATGGCAGGTAAGAGTCACAAAAGAGAGTGAAGCTGCATGATGGTGGGCGGAGCCGTGGGTCAGTGATTAATGCGGTGCTGTGGGAAGCGCAATAAAAACAGAGTTGAGAGCTTATTCATACTGAGCATCAGCCAATATGATTTCCAATCCAAATCCTGCCTGTATTTCCCAAAAGATGCAATTTTGTTCATTTTGATGTTTATTTTTAAAGTGGCGCTGCTGTTAACTGGCTGCATTAACTGAGATAAGCAACACAAGTTTCATAATTTAGTAGCATGTATTTGTTGACCTTTGTAAACTTTGTTGCACATTACATTAGAATAAACGTCATCACCGTCCATCGGTGTGGGTGTCTAAGAGAGGGGGCGGAAATGTAGCAATCGGAAAACCTAAGTGTTTGAAGAGGCCAATAAACTTTACAGGCATCAAGAAATAATCCCCATTTGTGAAGCACTACTGTGTTTTATTTAATTACTTTTAAAGCTCCATTACTGTAACAAACTGCAGGAGCCAAATGGCAAATGCAAAACGCTGTCCGGCATGTTGTTAAAGGTAGTTCAGAAAAGTGTTTGCTTTTATTTTCAGAGAACATACACTAAGTTATATGTATGACAGACGGGATCTCATACTTCAGCCCAGGTGGATGCTTAAGGTGGTCCAGGAAAAGTACAAAAAAAAAAATCATTTGTACACTGTCTGGCATAGCATGGCAATGATGATAGTATCCACTATGCATTCATAGAAGGAAAATGTGACCACAAAAGGATTAGATGAAGTATTCTTAATCCTCCAATTACATGTGCAATGTGAATGGGCAAATGTAAACATAAATGGCAGTTGTTTTTGAGCCCCAATGGTGTCCTGTAAATAACAGACGCGACAACAACATTTGCCAAAATAGGAAGCACCACTCTGCGCAATCGATGGGGGTCAAGACCATCCTCTGTCTGTGTGTGTGTGTGTGTGTGTGTGTGTGTGTGTGTGTGTGTGTGTGTGTGTGTGTGTGTGTGTGTGTGTGTGTGTGTGTGTGTGTGTGTGTGTGTGTCTGTGTGTGCGTGCACACATGTGCATGTTTGTGTGTGTAAGAAAGAAAGAGAGGGACTGAGCAGAGAGGGAGGGAGGAATGTCAAACACCAACAACATTCCTCTGCCTCTCCTTGCACTGCCTGCAGCACTTTCACATTGTCTTTATTTCTTTTTCACAGCTCTGTTTGGAGCTCACCTACAGTCCACACAAAAGAAAAGGCTGCATGTGTTTCCTCTGAGTTTAAACAGCAAAGACGTTAAATACTTTGCAGTTCTATAGCACTTATGTAAAGCTTTTTTTTTTTTAAAAGTGGACAGAGGTTTAGCCTTCCTCTTTATGGCGGTCACACAAACGAGTAAAGGTAGAACAAAAAAAGGATTTTTGCATTCCAGATGTTTTGTCAATACATTCAGATATCAAAAAACCTCTTTCAACTAGAAAGGCATCACATTTATGTGCAAATATGTAAAAAGTGCGTCGGTTAACTATAAAACCTTTCTTGTAAAATGATTCTTTTGCTTTTGGGGGGGGGGGGGGTCACCAGCGGTGTGGCCTACAGATCAATGCAGAGCAATCTGATGGATAATATGCATGCTTTAGTAAGGGACCAAAATTCATAGAGAGCCATGACGTTCGGGATTTTTTTTTTCCTCAACAAAAAAGTACACATTTTCTCCACCTTACATCTCTTATTGCAGTCTAGACGCTGTTAAGGGTCCATTTTGATTTTCGCTATTCAACATCTGGGCCCCAGAGATAAAGGTGGTGATTTAATCATTTCTATTGAACGGCGTGATTAGACATTAGCTTCAGTTTCAGTGGCCTGACGTGGGTGTTCGGCCGGGAACACGGTCACCTCACACAGGTACGGAGTTTAAACAACGCAGCGGGGTAGAACGTCTAAAAACGTTTTTAGATCCATACCATTATGGATTGTTTGGTTGGGGGGTTTTGTTTGTCTTTTCTTGTTTTGGCAACTTTGAAATCAGAAGTCCGAGTTCAGGGAAAGATGCTAAGTCCGCTGATGCGGAGGCAACAAAACGTGATGACAACTTGTGCGTTACTGCGGAGGACAAAGCAAATTTAACGTAATTAAAACACTTACCCAAAGACAGGTGAATGAAGCAGAAGACAAAGACTAGTGATAAGCCCGATGAGACGCCGGGGAAGTGCTCCATATTTTCTGTAAAATCCACATAAGGTCGCCAAACCAAACTTGACTCCCGACTCGGTGACTTCACTTTTCTCTAGATGTATTTGGACACGCTCAGATACGCAAAACACGTGTTACGTCCAGTCAAAACATCGCAGCAATATTTCAAAACGTTGTTTCTATGAGACGTCCTCTGATATCGATTTTAAAATGATTAAAATGTGAAGTTCTTTAGGTCCAGCGGTGAAAAGTCTCCCCGGTCTCCGCGAGTCCGCGCAGTCAGAGGAGTCACTGAGAGCGACGGCACCAAAAACGATATCCTTCCGCTGGAACCATCGGGGATCTATCGCACTTAAAAGTCGATTAAAATCTTTGAAAACCTCAACCTTGATCGCATTTCCCTTCTAACTCTATTGACATAGAGTATTACCCAACACGTGTGCTGATTTATCTCTGCCAAGTGTGCGAACATCAGAAGTTAAAGGGTTCTTTCTCTTTGTCGCCGTGGCGGAGGAATTTCTTGTTCTCATTTTTCTACTTCTCGGAGTCTGGTATGACTCAAAATTAACCCGTTCTCTGTTGTTTTTTTTTCTTTTTCTTTTCCTCCCATCATCTGCACGTTATTTCCCCTGATATTTCTCCTAACACCTACTCTGTTTGCTTTTTTATGTTAAAAAAGAAAAAGTGCGTTGCCTGCGAGAGCTTACTGTATGCGGAGGATAAGAAAGATTCTGTCGAGACAAACGTGAAGGCGAATACTGAGCTCGGCTTTTCGCAAACAACTTCATTTAAGTAGTCTGGGTGTGTGCTTTTTTTTT
>BJFM01000287.1:58644-97729 GCA_016586285.1 Arothron firmamentum | reverse complement strand
GAAAAAAACCTCTTCTTTCCTGTGTTTTAAGATTTAAAACTTCTTCCTTGCAGGAACTTTAGGACGGAATTTGGGCCTGAAATTGGCTGAGACCCGGCCGGGTGTTCTGACCGTCCTCTGGCGTCCTCCTGTTAATGACATCAAGTCTCTGAACCTCAATTAATGGCCAGAAAGACTGCCAGTGCAAAACTCTTTACGTTTGTCTAAATAGCAGCCAAAGGTCAAGGCCAAGGTCACCTTAATGTCTCTTTAAGAGTGCACATGACTGAGGAACACCCGAGTGTGGGTGGACGGGCTTGTGGCCGACTCTGCCTTTGACAGGAAATCTAAACAAGATAGGGTAATATGAGCTGACAACAGTTTTTTTTCATGTTGTTGCTGAAAAGCACTAAAAGTGTAAAGACAGAACATTTCTGCCTCTCTAGGAGGGAGCGAGTCTGTGTGTTTAGTACATGCGCTGCATATGTGAGCCCTGATCACAAGAAGTATTTTAATCCAATCAACTTCGTTTTCACATGACTGTCACACACTCGCTGCTGCCATGGTAACCTGCAGAGGAAGGAGAGAAGGAGTGAAAGAGGTGCGTTGTCTTTGCTTTAATGGTCGTGACATTTACACACAATCACACATGCACAGACACTTGAGCGCTCGAGTTTCTCTTCCTTGTTTCACACTTGAAGATACATGTCTGCAGGTACAAAAAAAGCACACTACTATAATAGTGGCATGTCTCAGAGGTTCGTCACGGGAAAATTCTTTTGGGTTTTTTTTGTTGATATGAACTCATGCATAAAGAAACTCCATAACCTGAATTTTTTGGCAGACTTAATGAGTAGCAAAGATGATAAAGAAGCAGATTTCAGACAATAAAATTTGCTATTGTGGGCCAGGATCCCAAGTGAGGGCAAAAACACCACTTACCAACTTCCTTTGAGGGGTGAAAAGGTTAACCTGTGCCATGTGGTTTTGTTCTCAAGCAAACTACCCGCTGCTCTTTCTCAGTTCTTTTCTGACATTTCCTGTTCAACATGAACCCAACTGCCACTCTGCAGACAGCAAAGTGCATGCAGAAGAAGTCCTCTTTGCCCGCAGAAAGCTACAGTTTTGCAGACACGCAGAGTTTTGTGAAAACTCTCTAGCCGTTTACTGGAGCTGTCGGCAGGGGTGGCAAGAAGGTCGGAATCTGACGGTCACCGTTGACCGCATCAGGGCAACAGCGAGAAAAGCGCTACACCTGCTGGCCAGAGGTGGTATCAGCAGGCATGAGAGTGGCAAATAACCTCTGGATGGATGGATGGATGGATGGATAGATGGATGGATGGATGGTGGATGATGAATGGATGGATGGATGGATGATGAATGGATGGATGGATGGATGGATGATGAATGGATGGATGGATGGATGATGAATGGATGGATGGATGGATGGATGGATGGATGGATGGTGGATGATGAATGGATGGACGGATGGATGATGAATGGATGGATGGGTGGATGGATGATGGATGGATGGAGGACGCTCTGAGTGTGCAAACGTTGCAATGATATTGGCCAGTCATCTTTTGTGTTTTGTTTATTTGTACAGAGTGGTGCAGGTCCACACTGTCAAAAAAAGCATGTGGACACAGCTGGTTGAGAACAGATCAGGTACAAAAACAATTAGGGTAGAACGCTCGGATTTCTGAATGGTGGTTATTTGGTATTCATATATACATTTATGCTGGGGGAAAAAACAGGAAAAATGTCTTATTTAAATCTACGGATTAGATGTATTTAATAGTTTAATAAATGTGAATGTTTAATTACTGTATATTTAACATTTTAACATTGTAACTCAAGCTAATTCAAATTTAAGGCTTCCATGGAATTCGAGGGGGGAAAAAAGTCTTAGATTATAATTTTCTTTATTCTAACCAATGTGGCAGTATTTTGCCTATTTTCATCAAGTAACCACAGCTGAACAGCCCCAACACAGATACCTATATGATGCCCGCTAGATCAAGAAATTCGTTCTTGTCGTCCCCCCCAAAATTATTAGACTTTATAGAACAATAAATGAGTCCTGCTTCAGTACAGTGAAGCTTTGTGAAAAAAACAAAAAGAGGACCTTCTCTCTGCTCTTCGTACACATCAGAACCAATTACAGCAACCAACCTGTATAACTGTGAATAAAACTATGCATTGTGACATTGTTTATATTTAGATCACGTGTCCACAGACAGGAAAGAAAATGGGCGGTGGCGCATCTGCAAAGTCTTAAGAGCAGAGATCCTTTTTTTTAATGGTTGAGGGTGAAACTTCTTGGCGTCTTCAGACTCAATTCAGCCAATTCTCCATTTCAGTACTTCCCTCTCCTCCATTCTGGCCCCTCAGAGCCACCAGAAGCGCACATAGACAATTAGCATGATGAAAAAGACACCCCCAGCTGCCAGCTTGGCGTAGGTGGAGCGGGTGTTCAGGTATTTGGCATCGCTCCTGTACTTCTTTGACAGGCTGGACAGGTTGCTGGCCTTGGAGTCTAGAGCTGCAGGGTATACAGGAGAAGTCAGCGGAACCACAGATCAAACACTGCGAACAACATGGAGGCAGCATTTGGACATACCAGACAGGGCCTCTCCCCTCTGCAGCACCTCCTCTATGTTAGCCACCATGATCCGCTGGACGTCCTGCAGCTCCGTGTTGATGCTGCCCAGATTCCTCCTAGCTCGACTGTCAATGTAGGACTTCTTGGTTTTCTGTATGTAGGTGTCTGGTGAGGGAGAAGCATCAAACCAAGATAAGAAAGATAACAATTATAACCCCTGAAATGTCATTATTCCAGTCATTTTCCAGCAAATTTTATGAAATTTTTTCCCTAGTGTTTGTTGAGTAAATTGAGTAAATTATCCATTTATTTTTTCCATAGCATTGTTTATTTATATTTTGATTCATATATTAATAAACAAGTGCAAAAATGATAATCTCAGCACAAAACTGCTAATTTTCTATTAATTAGAGATCATAAATGCAGAGTTGGCCTCAGCTTCTCACCAAATTCAATGAAGGAATATGGCCGGGAGACTGTGGGGACCCTCTTTCCATGCTGCTCATGAAACTCTGCCTGTAGGTCCTCTAAATAAGCGAAAGCCAGCTTCTTGGGGAAGCTGCCTTCACAGAGTACAAGGTAGCAGACGCCTTTCTCTATCAAATAGCTGCAAGGAAAACACAACAAATATAAGGCTCTGACCCACACAGGTGCTGGTCACAAACACCCTGAATTTGTGTTTTTAACGTAGCGCTGGTTATCTGTTTCATACTCACTGAAATGCCATAGAACCAGCCTCTAAAGTGCAACGTGTGGGGCTCTGCTCATTGAGTTTCCTGAAAAGCTGCTTAGCTTGACTCTGATACTGCTGGAGGTCTCGGCCCAACTAAAGAAGGATAAAAACAAAGTTAGCCCAAGACTTAACTAACATTCATACCGAAGGGACAACGTGACAACATGAAACTAGAGGAGTAAACACATCATTTGCATATTGCTAAAAATATGACATTAGTGCCTTGGTTGAATTTGATCAGTTGAAAGTTTTTGGCCTTGGAGAATTAAAAGACCGACCACAGATACAGTACAATAGTGATGGAACATCTGAAAAAAAACCAAAAAAAACCAACAAAGCCTTCTAGCTGTTTGTGGTCAGACTCCTTGTACACATTTGGCTGGTAGATCACTTCATGTCTGTTTTACTTCTTGATTTTTTTTAAATATATATATATATGTATATATAGAAATTAAAAAAAAGAGCAGAGACACAACAAACCTTCTCACTTCCCTTTTGAGAGCAAAGGAAAGAGTAGAGGAAAGACATTAGACATCAGGTTAAATTCTTAAACATTTTACATCAGCAGTTTGGTTTCAGTTTAATTTAACTTTTTGTTCTTGTTAACATCACACCAGTCTAATCTGTTTCATAGTGTATGTAACTTCTAAATAATTGTATTAAGAATTAATAGTTAAATGGATATTAGAGAACTCTCGTGTATTAATGAAAGATCTTCAAATTCAACCAAATCAAGATGGTTTATTTTTAAGGTCATTTGTTAGCTAAAAGTCGCCGTCATTTTTCATGGCTTAACGTTTGACATTTAAAAACTAAATACGACAGCGCCACCTAGTGGAAAGAACAATGTAATAGTAACCGCCTTTAATTAATATCAAACATCTTCCATCAGATTAAAATGTATCATCTCCTTATACACATAAATAACTATGATTACGAGGAAAAAAATACGCTGGTACAGCTTTATTTATTTATTGATATATGCAAAGCAGCCTCCATCAATTTTGAAAGCTGTTTGTGGACTACACATTAAGTAGAGGCTAAAAGAGTCACATTTAAATTTCAATCAGCAGCAGAATCGCTGCAGCACTGTGCTGACAGGACATGATCAGCACAGTTATGGTCATGGTCGACTATACATGCACGTTTGGTTTATGGATACAGGTGTGAGTGCCCACTGTGGTTTGAATATTTGTTTAAGTGACTCTACAGAGTCAGTGGCTTTAAAACTGTACCCATATGCTTGTTGTGATATCAATTTGACAGCTAACGACTCCATTGGCAAAACAGCTATGTTTTTGGTTTTTTTACCTGCTCGTCCTCCTGCATTGAAGCGGCTAAAGGCAGCCCGTCAGCAAGGCGAGCAATCATCGTCAAAAGCACCATCTCTCCGCGATTCCTGGGCTGTTCTTCGAGCCTCAAAACTGCTGCAGGTAAGTTGTGCGAGTGTCTGACAGGGTGTAAAGTGACAACACTACAGGGCTGATGCGCTGAGCTGGCCGGAAACGCGAGAGCTTGGTGTGTCACAGTCAAATCATTCCGTCACCTAATAATGCGGAACCTTTGAATAAACAAACAGTTCCGCAGAACCATTAAAAAAACATTTTATACACATTTTATATGCGGTAATTCCTTTTTTCCTATTTCCATTTTTAAAAATTTGTTATTTTAACATTTGGATAACCATAATGCTTTCTAGGGTTAGCATAAAAAAGACCTTTAAAATGATCAGAGCAATTTGAAATATGTTACCATTGATAAGACACCCACATAGTGACTTTCCTCTTAGCATTTATGTAGAGGCAGAAGATAGACAAGGTTACATCACTCAGTGGGTTGCTTTATGATCAAATCCCCTTGGCTTTTGGAAGATCCAGGAATCCAGAGCATCACCAAATTTAATCATTTGTTTCTTGGCCCATTATCAACATTTTTTTTTAAAATCTTCATTAAAATCCATACCTTACTTTTTGAGTTATTTTGATAAAAGTCAGCCAGACAGACAATATATATCATGCAGGTTTGGATAAAAATGAGACCATTTGTCCATGCAATTGTTGTTGATGTTGGCAGTACTTTTATCCTATAAATGCACTTAGGCAGGAAAAACATTTGTCCTAAACCTCTTTAAATTGTAAATATAATGCCTAGATTGTTCCTAGGACACTACTGTGTATTTTCAACTGATTAGTCATGACATCAGAGTTGCTCAAGAAGCCTGATGTCCTGTGGCCTACAGCATGGAGCAAACAAGATAAAGATGACTCAGAGAAACACAACCTGAGTAATTTCTTGTACTTGTATGGTATTATTATTTTCAAAAAGAATGTTAGTCGGTAAACTATCATGTTCTGTAAATACTCGCAGCACTTGTTCAGGCTTTTTAATCATTTCAAAAATAACATGGTCAGAAAAAGTCAGGTGGACAAGTTTTTATGTAATAAATATTTGTAATATAAACGTGACAAGTTTTCCTTCCAGAACAGGTCTGAAAAACAGGCAAGTGAGAAAAAGATGTCCAAAAACCCCTTCCCTAATTTGAAATTAGTACATCTGGTCTGAAAATGGCAAATCAAGGACTGTGCGTTGCATAGTATATAATTCCCTTTTTCATCAAACAAGAGTGGATTCAATAACAGATTTTTTATATCCTTGTATAAAATTTGTGTGCCAGAATTCATATAATCATCTGTTCTACCTTACACCTGAGTAGGTTTTTAAAAAAAATAGTTTAAAATGTTTTATTTATAATACAAGTTAGTAAAAAAAATGCAGATCTGCGTCTTCATTTACCTCAGTGTGACGTGTGACATGGGAGGTTTTACTTTTACTATAATCACCACTAAAGTCAAAGAAAACTGCATCATGCACCCTGTTACTGCACAATAGAGTGTAATTAGTATTATTCATCCAATTCGTGATGAAATGGAGTAATAACGAGGTCTTAACCAGTCGGGATGACAATATTGGGATTCAGGGAAAAATCATGTGATATTTCTGTACAATTTCCTGAGCATGAACGAGAGGACACGGCCTCACAGGTAGTCGGGGGGGTCCCAAAGCTAAGCCCGAGAGCTCAACCATCAGCTGCTTGTTCATTCCCAGATCAAAGCCTGCGGAAAACGGATGAAGAAATTCAGTCATACATGTCGAGATTTGTATCTACGCATGTTACATGTATACCCTCACCAAGTTTGATGGCATGACTGAGCAGCTCTTGCAGCTTAAACTGGCAGGAAGAAGGAGATAAGAGGAAAACATTAAGAACAAACAGATGGCAGATATCAGAGAGAACAGGGAGGCAGACAGTACCTGTATAGATCTCGCTTGGACAAGATCACCACTGTTAAAGGCTGAAATCAGGTTGTTGATATGATGACCCAAATAGTTATAGGTGCTGTGGACAGAGAGGAAAAAAAATCTATTACCGTTATATTTGACATGAAAGGACACAAGTTTGATTTAGATGCAGGATTTATTTTCTGACCTGCCAACTGCTCCGTGGGCTCCCAGGGCCAGACCAGCAAGCAGTTGCTTTAGGAAAAAGAAATAAAGTTTGTTTGAATGAATAAAAATAAAGATTACCCATCAAGCATCATGACAAAAAAATCAGTTCATGAACATCAAATCTTGCAATCAAAATAGAATTCAAAGGTATCCCACATCCTGCAGACAGGTTTAGAGTTACAAACACTTCACCTTTAATTTTTACTCTCACAAAAATGCTATCACAAATTAGTATTTTAGCTAATATAAGACTAATTTAAAAGTGAACTTTTCACCACTGAGAGTTTCATGCTTTTTACCAGCTGTCAGGTCACATTACAACATATCATTGACAGTAAAAGAAAGAGGAAAAGCTGACTTCATCCACGCCGTAGAGAAGCGACCAGTGAGGCGGACTGTGGCTGACACACTGGCCAAAGTCCATCAGGTCAGTGCTGCTGAACTTCACCCCCCTGAAGGAGGGAATCAGCTCCTCAATATTTTGTAGCACTTCTCTGGCCGGAACTGGAAAAGAAAAAGTGGAACACGGTGAGCATGGTATCACCATTAGATATTATCTTTAGCGATAAGATTTAACATGGCTGCAAATAGAACTAAAATTCAATGAGACCAACCTTTGACACCAGTAACAGCAGGAAGGTGATAATAGTAGAAGGGCAGAGTCGGAGCAACTGCAGCTATTTCCTTGAGAAACCTCCTTAACACATCTGGAGACAGAGAGAAAAGCAAAGAAACATGGAAAATGTTCATTATGGAACGTGCAGGTGGATGTGTGACAGCATTGACGCCCAGTAGGAATGATGTTTCTGTTAAAGGTGTGCTTTCCCATGATTCCTACCAGCAGCAGAGGGTTTGAAGAAGGAAGGTGCAATCACTGCTATGCCACTAGCCCCAATCTGTGCTGCATGGCGAGCCTGGAAGAACAGAAATGTCAATTGCTCTTATTCAGTGGCGTCAGAGTGATCGCATCAACACATTTTCTATCATAGCAACTTGTGTGCACTCACTTTCTTTGTGAAATTTATTATTTTCCTGTAATTTTAATAACGAAAACCAACATGGACAAATATGGCTATACAAGACTTAGGAAGTTTCTAACGGATGGACTTCAAGTTACTGCTGAGCACAGTAAAAAGGATAACTTCCTGGATATCAATTGAAGAAGTTCTTTTGCAAGAGCTTGATGCTTTTTATTTTTTTTATTTTTTTGCTTCCTACAGCTTGGGTAATGTAGCCATGTAATCATAATTAAGAAGGCGTCGATGTGATGAAGAGGAGACGTGTTTATTCGAACCTGTTGAAAGACACAGGAAATGAAAATATGACTCACCAGTTCTTGGGAATCTTTAAGACTCATGCAGCCAACATGCACAATCACTTGATCCATTCTGCAGAGACAAGCACCGACACGCAGATTCAAAACACTTTTCTTGCCATACGAATCTTAAGGTATGGATAAATCGCTACGTTCCACAGTAACTCACTTGCCCCTGGCTTTTCTACACCATTCATCTGCCAGGATCTTCCTCTCTGCAACACTGAGAGACGTACTCTCTCCGGTGGTGCCATTTACTGGAAGCAAGTAATGTCTTGTTTTATTGTTTTCTCTTGTAGAGAACTGCATGTACCATAGGATAGATAGACCTAAAACCTGTCATCCATTTGGCAGTCAAATAAATGGAGCAGGTAGGGCTCTTCCGTACAGGGATGCAACTGAGTTTGAAAAACATATGCCAGGGCTAAAAGATTTAATAAGCACTAATGAAGAAAATGATAGTGAGCGACGACAAAATGTCGAGTCATAGAAGCATTGTCTACTAAAACCTGATTTACTCACTTCACGAATAGGAGATAATGTCTGACCTTGGTCAACTTAAAAAGGACAGTCCCTGTTCCAAGGGCAGGATTTTGATTAAATATAGACCTTGAGACAAAAAATGTAAATGTCCCTATTTTGCCAGACAACACTTCAGTGGCGCTGACAAGAAAACAGATCATTGTGTTATATGCTAGTAATCATGCAAACTGTTTTTTTTATTTAAAATTAAAAATGTAGGGTTACAGACACATAATATATTGTAAAACAATCTTTTTTTTAAAATCTTAATAAGATCTTGCATCATATGATTTATTAAAAATATTTTGCATTTGATTTTAACACATACATTAAAGTAATTCCTTATTTTTCCTTCCCTGTTAAAATACTTGCTAGACTACTAAATATCTATCTTTCATGCATTGGTCTGATTGAGAAGGAAATGCAGACAAATATCAAAGGAGAAATGCAGTAAAAAAACAGCAAAAAAACTTACCAAATATATTTTTTACCCCTTGCTTCTCTATCAAGTAGTCAATATATGGTCCAATTTCTCTTATGTTGATTTCACTGTTTGGGGGAAATGTGAAAAGTATATTCCAACACGTTTGGAGGAAACTGTGTCCTGGACACTATACACTGTACAAATACAGAACACTCAGACTAATTCATTAACATTTTCAAGTGGGAGTAAATGTACACATGTACACTACAAATCGGTATTTACCACAAAACATGCGGAAGAAACATAAAGTTAAAACATAAAGACAATTTTCGAATACTCACTCTTGTGAGGTGAATGGAGTAAATGTGGCTGCAACCAGTCCTGCCAGTTTATTATCATCAACAGGAGTCATGACTGACACACCTCTTGTGCAAACTGACCTACAAGGCAGGAAAGCTAAATAAAAATTAACTCCACGCCAAACGATCTCGTTAAAAGCAAGTGATAAATACTGGAGCATGCACCAGAAACACAATTGGTATGTCATAAATAAGGTTGTTATTGTTCAGGGTGCATTTAAATCAAACATATCGAAAATCTGTAGTTAAAATGCTTTGCTCAACATACCTGAGAGAGTATCTTTGTTTCCGTGTGTAAGAACAGTAATCTTACTCTCAAATTCACCGGTTTTAACTTGTCTTCTGAGATGCTGATCGAGGATTTGTTGACACATCCGTCATGTGAAGCGCATTGATCGTCAAGTGACAGGGTAAGGGATTGTGGGAAATGTAGTTGATATGTAAAAGCACGAAAATAAGCCAAATACCAGTTGGATGTTTTCAAACTTATACAGTATAGTTTTAATATGGACTGGTACTGTTTATTATAAGCGGTGAATCTATTTCTTTGAGTGAATTTATTTCTTCATAAGATTTTTTGAACATTTTCAAAAACACAGTATGCTACTTTCAGGATCCTCGGATATTGTTTATAAATTTGAACCATATGAGGTTTCATCTCCTTAACCCCACAAGGAGATGCATTTATAGGAAGAATCACGATATAATATTAAGGGGTCCAGTTTTATACAGTAATTATATACGTGTTAATGTTAGAGAGTGCCACGTTTCTATTACGTTAACGTACGTGATGGATAATAATAGTTTAAATATTTCCCATATTTATTGCTAGCGCTGAAAGCAACACCAGAGTATACGTGTATGTAAAAGTTGGGGAATACTTTCCCCCGATTTTAGACTGTCAGGTGTCATCCGCGTCTATTTCACCGGTAGTTTTCAAGTAAGGGTTATGTAAATTCTAAAGAAGTGCCATGGCCGTATTATCTGGCTTTATTGTACAAAGAAACACTCAGAAACGGTGAAGTGTGTGGTTCGTTATGTGATAATGACGCCTGATTATTAAACCCAGGGTAAACTTTTTTCCAGGAAGCGGATGTTGTTAACGTGTTACAGCATCGGCATCCGGTTTAGAAGGCAAGCTAGCTTGGGAAAATAACCGGAGACGGTGAATTTATGTGCTATACATCCAGATTGACCGAAGGGATTAACATCTCTTGTTTAGTACTCAACAATGGCACCTTCTATTGTCAATTTGTCAGATGTTGTCTGTTAGGTGCCACTAGCTCGATTAGCTAGTTGCTGTAGCACAGCACACACCTGTCTACTGTTCGGCTGCCTCTGGCGAAGAGAACTGTCAAGAGGAGGGAATAATTAACCGAGCCTATGCTTTAAAGTTGCCACAACGGAATGATAGCCGGATGTGCTGTGGACCCAAGTTTCGCAGGATAGTTGGTTCGATTTTTGGTTAAAATGGTTTAATGTCGATTTAGTAAACGCGTGGAAGAGGGAGATTATAGTATTACTCTAAATCAAGGGCTAATAAACTGGCGGTATTTGTTGCTTTGGTTGACATTAGTCTTAAACATAAAGATGTTTTCTACAGCTGAAAATGATATGAGAACATCCACCTGGTCTGTTTTGTGACGAGCACAGTGGGAACCCGTAACTGATGTAGTTTTCGTTTAAATCGGAGGATTCTGACTGTTGAAACGGCAGGGATACATCGTGTTTTGATTGTGTAACAGCTGTGTACAGTGGTTCCGTGTCACACGCTCTTGCAATTTTTTAATATTTGGAGAACATTCCTGGACACAATTTAATTTTGTTGCCGGTGTGCAATGCATGTGCACATCTTATTCCCATTTCTTATGGTTTTGATGAAACACGGATAAAGACAAAGAGGCTGATATTAAGCATCAGTCCTGGGGGATTTCATGATGCTTCCTGTCCTCCTTATTACTCGGGCTTTTTTTTTTAATCTTGTGCAGTCAGAAAAAACAAAGTCAAAAGATTTCTGTAGTGACGTATGATTAGGGAGAGGTAGCTTTATGACTTTTGAATTTTGTTCATCTAAGTTGTCAGACATGGTTTTGGTTCAGTGACAGGCAGGCAGCCAAACTATAGTTCTGTTTACATTGCTGAGATCCTGCCAAACTACCACAATGCCAACCATATTGCTTTTACTGACTCTACTGGGAGTATTATATAGCCATGGACATGCAATGTCACTGGAGGAGAAACGCAAGTTTAGGTGAGTAGAGAAAACCATAGAGCACTTAAGATGTTCTCTTCTCACTACGTGGCATATCAGATGATTGGCCGTTTTTTCTTCCTATTGAAGGAACCAAGTGGTTGAAATGTTTGACCATGCCTATCAGAATTATATGGTAAGTTGTCTTTCAAAAAACATACACCTGCTTTTAAAGAATTGCAACAGGTTCTTTCTCTCTGGAAAACTGGCTAAAGTTTAAGCGTGTTTTCAGGACCATGCATACCCAGCAGATGAGTTGATGCCACTAACATGCAGGGGAAGAGTACGTGGGCTTGAACCCAGTCGAGGTGACGTAGATGACGCTCTGGGAAAGTGAGTACTAACTTTAAATATGACACAGTATAGATTTTTACACACATGATTACACCAGGTTATCACTCATTTTAATATTTTTTTGTCTACACAAGAGTTTTTTGTCTGCTGGTTTTACCACAATGATGTCAAAAGAGGAACACCTTTGGTAAACAGCTTTTTCTTTTCTAGGTTTTCTCTGACCCTTATAGACACTCTGGATACTCTGGTGGTGAGTTAGGCGTGGTTGACATCAAATGCTTTATTTATATTGACACACCTTATTCATTGGATAATCGATGCAACTGGATTGTTTTGTGTTTCTTTCTTGTTCTAATATACAGTCACTCATCAAATAATAAGCTTGTTGGCCTTCATAATCGTATTGTGTTTCCATTTGCCAGCTTTTGAATAAGACAACAGAATTCGAGGCTGCAGTGAGGAAAGTGCTTTCAGACGTTAGGTTAGACAATGACATCGTGGTTTCTGTCTTTGAAACCAACATCCGAGTACTTGGGTGAGATTGAGTCAAATCAATACACACACACACACACACACACACAAATTTGCCGTGGTTTAAAAGGATTTTAGGATTAGGAATTCTCTTAAGAGTTAAAAGTTGGGTGTGTGCTTTCAGCGGTCTGTTGGGAGGACATTCAATGGCTTTAATGCTGAAAGAGAGAGGGGAACACATGCAGTGGTACCAGGATGAGCTTCTGCATATGGCCAAAGATCTGGGTCTTCGATTGCTGCCTGCCTTCAACACCAGCAGTGGCCTACCTTATCCCAGGGTGAGACATAACACACACAACACCGGAGTTCAGCCACTTAACATCAGTAATAAACAGGCACTAAAGCTGCAATGTTGCTAGCTTGAATGCTATGCTCACCGTTGCCACAGTTTTGATGCCTTTCACGACTGACTAGTTTTCATTTCCATTGTCCCATAAACTAAGTGGCTCCAATAGCAGCCTGTATAATGTTTCTTTTGTCTGCCACCTACCAAGGTGAACTTGAAACATGGTGTCTGGGGGCCTGAGTCAAGGACGGGCACGGAAACAGACACCTGTACTGCATGTGCAGGGACCATCATCCTGGAGTTTGCTGCCTTAAGTCGCTACACTGGGGATCCTGTGTTTGAGGTATCAGTTTTTAATCACATAATAGGTTGATGTGCTATGAATGGATATTTACTCCTTTACAATAACAGGAACATCAATATAAGAATTGTCAAAGTGACTTGATGAGGGTCCTCTGCGTTAGCATCCCTGCTTTTATTGTCATCAATATAAAACCCTTTTTGACACACACACACACACAGGCCCACGCCCGACGCGCCATGGACTTTTTGTGGGAGAAGAGGCAGAGAAACAGCAATCTGGTGGGAACCACCATCAACATCCACTCTGGAGAGTGGGTGCGCAGGGGTGAGACAGGGAGAGGAGGGAGATTAAGGAAGTGTGAGTGGAATAATAAGTGAGAAATGGACAGAGATAACTGTGGAAAGGATGTTTTTCTGTCTGTATGAGAGCAGATTTACTTGGACGGTGAGGGAAAATATCAAATGTCTCTCCGAGACTGATGTGTGGTTTTGCGTCTCAGACAGCGGAGTCGGCGCAGGCATTGACTCGTACTATGAATACCTGTTAAAGGCCTACATCCTCTTGGGTGATGACATGTTCCTCCAGCGGTTCAATATTGTGAGTAACTTGATCTCTCCCTGTCTGCATAATAGCGTTCGCTATTTTAGCTCTCTAAGAGAGTGTTTCAGTCTCTACCTTTTAGAATTTCGCTGTGTTTATTTGAAACAGGAGTTAGAGAAACCACTTCAGAAATGTTTTTACAGAGCTTTTACTGGGATACAGGATCAATGTGGTCTGAGGCCTTAAAGTCTGTATGTTCTTTTTAGCACTATGCTTCCATAATGAAGTACATTAGTCAGCCTCCACTGCTGCTGGATGTTCACATCCATAAACCTCTGCTTCCTGCTCGAACCTGGATGGACTCTCTGCTGGCCTTTTTCCCTGGACTGCAGGTCGGTTTGATGTTGTGTAATTTCAGCTTTTTCCTCTGGGCTGTGCCATTTCACCAATACTGATCTTATCTACATACGCCTCAGGTGTTGAAGGGGGATATCCGTCCTGCCATCGAAACTCATGAGATGCTGTATCAAGTTACCAAAAAACACAACTTCCTCCCAGAGGTAATTTGTTTTTGTATGTGCTCAGCATCAGAATCTGCTCTTCTGTGACCTGGTGTCATCTAACCATGATGTCATCACCATGACCTGAGAAGAACGCACATGCTGTACTTGCCCTTGTCTGCTTCTGTCAATTACACGCCTGAAATTATTTTTTCCTGACATTTTTGTCCTTTGTTTATCCTCAGGCCTTCACTACTGATTTCAGGGTACACTGGGCCCAGCATCCCCTGAGACCTGAGTTTGCAGAGAGCACATATTTCCTTTATAAGGTAATTCATCAAGGAAGCTTGACAGAATGCATGATTTTTCAACCACCACAACTCAGACCTGTTCCTAAGCATGCAGTTTGATGGCATATTTCTGATATCTGACTAGTTTTGATGTCTATGTTGTCTCCTTTTCTAAAGTCAGTAGGCAGCTTCAGATTTATTGTTGTTCATGTTAATTAGAATTGTTGCATGTACTGCATACGTATTTACTGTTCTCTAACTGCACCCACTAGGCAACAGGAGACCCCTATTACCTGGAGGCTGGCCGCACCATCTTGGATAACCTCAACCGCTTTGCTCGCGTCCCCTGCGGTTTCGCTGCAATGAAAGACGTACGCACTGGGAGCCACGAGGACAGGTGTGAATTTTGGCTTTTTTTTTTTTTTTTTTTTTTTTTTAAACAATGGTTTTTAAAATGAAAGCCTTTAAACAAAGCTACAGCTGCCCCAGCACCATCTAGTCATATTTTACATACTATTCAGTCCTTATTTAATTTAGAGTAGCATTGAAAGGGGAAAAGTCGGCTTCTAAAAATAAATTTTTAAAAAATTAATAGGTTTGTGCTTTAAAGCACGACAGATCAACAACAGAAGTGACAGTTAATATTCTAAAACATTGGTGATACATAGACATATCTGAGTGTTCATTTCAAGAGAATCTCATGTTTTGATCACCCTACACTGTTATACTAGACAGTTTGTTTTTTTTCCAGAATGGACTCGTTCTTCCTTGCTGAGATGTTCAAATACCTGTTCCTGTTGTTTGCTGATGATGAAGACTTACTGTTCGATGTGGAGGAGTATGTTTTCACCACCGAGGCCCATTTTCTGCCCCTATCCCTCTCCACAGCTCCACACTCTTCATCTATCCCCCTAAACAAAACGGTAAATAGTTTAATGCACAAAATAAAATATGTTTTTTTTTTTTTCGTATTCTCTGATATACTGTGACAAATTTGACACTACTCTAGTCTGAGGAGCTGGATGACTCCAACTTTGATTGGACATGCCCAAACACCCGCCTCCTGTTTCCTGACCCGGCCTTTCCTCGTAACTTAAGAGAACCGATCCGTAGTGCTGTGGACAAGAGCTGCCCCCGCCCTGCTCCTTACAGGTATGCCCTGTATATTTTCAGCTGTGAGTAGGCAGAATTGCTGGATTATTGCTCCACTCCTTACTGCAATTTTAAGCATCCTCTTCTTCTTGTTCCTCCTCTTTTCAGGGAGCCTGGCATGGGCCGCCCTCCCCTCAGGGCTCAGGACTTCATGGCGAACAACCCTGAACATCTGGAGCTGCTGAGGAGGATGGGAGTCAGCCTTATCCACTTGAAAGATGGCCGAGTGCAGCTGGTCCAGCACCCCTCACAAGTAAACAAGACATAATAATTTAAAAAGACTAACTTCATTATCACCACCCTAAGCAGGCATTTCAAACCATCTCGTCATCCAGGCAGTTAGCACGGTGGCAGCAGAGGACGGGGTACGGTTCATGCAGGAGATGATGGAGCTGTCCAGCCAGCAGCAGAAAGAGCAGCTCCCACCCAGAGCCATCCAGATCGTCTCACATCCGTTCTTCGGCAGGGTTGTGCTGACAGCTGGCCCGGCTCAGTTTGGCACAGATCTGTCCAAAAGTTCCACAGGGGTTAGTGCACTCAGTTGTCTAGTGGGTTAGGTGGAACTAATAGATGCTAATAAGACATGTTCCATTATTTTCTTTCATATTTTGTCCTGTGTGCAGGTACGTGGCTTTGTCACCGTGGCTGAACCCTACAGCGGCTGCTCTGAGATCACCAATGCTGAGTATGTCCAGGGCCACATCGCTCTTCTTCAGCGTGGACAGTGCATGTTCGCAGAAAAGGCCAGACACATCCAGAAGGCTGGCGCCATCGGAGGCATAGTCATTGGTGAGTACATACAGCTAATGAAACAAGATCGATGGCTGCTTAAGGACTAGATAAAATAATTATCCAGAGCACAACCAGGCAAATAAGGATGAGCAGAACTTAGGAAGCTGGGCTAAAAAATGCCTTTTAAACTCTTTCTGGAACAGTTTCCTGTGAAAAGGACTGAAAATCTTTTAGTCAGTGGAATGGTTGGTTATTTCACTACTGCTGTCTCTTTCAGATGACAACGAGGGCAGCAGCAGTGACACAGCTCCGCTGTTTCAGATGGCAGGGGACGGCCGCAGCACTGACGACATCACCTTGCCTCTCCTCTTCCTCTTCCACAAGGAGGGCAACATCCTTTTGGAGGCACTGAAGGAGTACAGGGAGGTGGAGGTGCTGCTAAGCGACAAGGCCAGAGACAGAGGTGTGACACTCAGTTGTTCCTTTCTGTCGGTAAAAGTGATCATATCAGTGTTCTCATCTGTCTGAATCAGTGCCAGGAGGATGTGGTGTGACGGTGGAGGGTTTCTCTTATCAGTACTGCAGCTTTTCTTCCATTTCCCACTTTTCCTTGTGGTGAACTGTAACAGTGCCTTTCCTCTCCTCTCTTTCTTGTGTCTGTTAAAATCATCTTTGGATGAACAGCAGCCATATTCAAAGGTAAACCTCTCCCTGGGAGCCTGATTGAGGGCAGTAAGTAATTTTTTTACCCTTTGTTTTGAGTCATCCTTTTTCACATCTTAAATAACTTCCCATTAAAGGCTTTCTTGCCTCCTGATCGTGTTTGTCATTAACTCTCTTTTATATTATAGGTTAAAGCATGATGGCTCTTTCTATTCTTAGAACACATGAATAATAACTGGCTGGAAAACCTTTAATACAATCATCTGTATTTGCTGTCAGGTTCTGAACGCTTACATAACCAATACTAAACAACAAAAATATTGTCATCTACTAACTGAATTTAATTGAATGGAATTGATTGTTTCAGTTTGGCTCTGAGTAGGATAACCAGAACAACCTTTCTTTATTTGGTGTTATGTAGCCACACATCCAGCAAATAGCCAGAGCCCATCTTGGGCCATAATAAACACTGTGGTTGTGGTTTTTTTATTGTTCTGTAGTGGCTGCATGATAAAATTCAAATACTTTACATATATATTGAATATTTCATAACCTCCAGAGTTGGCTTGTTGTCAAGCAGTCCAACAGGTGACTCGTCACACAGTTTGCAACTGCAAAAGAACCCTTGGTGTACAGCTACAGTTGTCTTCAACGATTATAATTGTCAGATGAAGAAATGGCTTAATTTCTAGACTCTATAACAAACCTGAATCATTTTTTCCTTCCTGAGAACTGCAGATTACGCTTCTCTCCTTAGCTATGTGAGACAGAGAGGTTTTTCTCCTGTGGGACTCATGACTCACCATCAGCATCATGCTGTTATAGTTGACAGCCTCTCCATGAAAACTGGTCTATTTTTGACTGAAAATGGCTACCAGGGGGCATGTTATACAGATTACCAACGGTGGGATGGGAGGAAAAGATGGTTGTGTGTGTGTTTGTGTCATCCACATCTCTTGCTGTTCAGTCACACACAACCTGGCTTTACTTTCAGGTGTTGATGTGCATGAAGCGGAGGAAGACTGCACGACGGAAGCAACAACTCCCACCTCATTTGACCCTGTCAGCCAATCCCAAACAAGCACGGTGGAGCTGGAAGAGTTGGCTCATGAGGAGGATGCTCCATCCCAGGAGGAGGTCAGCCCTGCAGCTAAAGACACTAGCACTGTTGTGGATGTTAGTCCACAGAAGGAGGGATCTAGTCCTGCAGACGGTGGTCAATCAAAAACTGAGAAAGACTCTGAGAAGGGAGAAGAGTCTGAGAGTGACGCACGCTCAGGCAGCCATTCGGTGGACGAGCTGCTGGCTGATTGGCGGGAAGACTTGGAAGCGTTCCAGCAGATGGAGAAGGATGAGCTCTGACAACCAACAGGCGTGCCACACCCGACAACCGTGGCCTGATCCCGCTTGTGGGGAGAAACCTCATATGGGAACAAATCACACGCCACCAGCCCCAGTCTAATAAAGTCAAATGAAGCCGGGACAAATGTTTTATGACTGTTGGATGCTCTTGCCATCATTGTGGATGGCAACATGTGCCAAAGCCAGGCCACACACTGTATCTTCAGACCCAAAGGGATCTTTTTAGCCTGGTCCATTATGGATGATGCAAGAGTTTTTACCTCACTTTCTCATACAGTCTGCTAATCTCTCTGACGAACTGTAATGAATGACTTGGACCAGATTGTATGGTGCAGCGTCTCACTTTCCTCTACATATTAATTCTCACACTGTCCTTCTTTCTATGCATTGCAGACTTACATGGATGCTGGTCCTACAGACTGTTCTGAGTAATCCATTGACCAATTAATTTTATTTAAATGTGATAAGGAATTATAAAGCTGCATTTAATGTTGTCATGGTCTTGGGTCAGTCTTAGGTACATATAGATGTTAATTTAATTGCTAAATTTATGTAAGGAAGGAAGAATATTGAACAAGTTGAAGAACTATGTAATCCCAGACAAACTCAAGGCCGACATCTTTGGTCTTGGTTTTGAAAATATAAAATCATCTGTCGGTGTAACTGTGGAATCGTGGAGACATGTTGATGATGCAACACAACGCTGCTTTGCTCAGGTTCTGTTCAATTCCTCAAACAACAATCTCTGGACCACTTCAGGTGGAGCAGACCCACCCTTAGCAGCACCGTTGCGTGGAATACACAACCACCACAAGAGGGCGCTATGCGATCTTTGTCATGTAGCAGCTGACCGATCAAATTTTGCGGGTAGAAACCCTGTTAACGTGATTAAATTGAATAAAATTGAGAGAAATTTGGTGAGGATGCGCTTGAATCTTTGCATTTTATTAACACTTTCAGGTTCTAATCACCAAAAATACTACCTTTTAAATTATACTTCAGTTAATACTTTCCTTTATTTCTGTCGGAGCAAAGTGAAATACTTTGATAGGACCAGTTTGATAAATTGAAAGTGAGCATTTTTTTTTTTTAATTTTTTTTATTTTTTTGTAAACGGAACCCACAGAACCCGCATCACCTTAGCTAAATCGGAAAATTAGTTGTGTAACGGCTGAGCCGATTGAAGCAAAAGTGGGAGAAGTAAAATGAAGAAAATTTTGGTTTTCTGGAATAAGTGCAGCAAAAGAAGCGTTCAAAAGTTACAGACTAATTACCTAGGCTACTTTAGTAAAATGTTTAATTTTTTATATTTACCTTTAATTACCTTTTTTGACTGAAAGGTCAACATTAAATGAATTAACCAACCTCATAACAAACACTTTAAAATTTGAGCCGGGGGGGTTGGGGGGGAAGCGACACACGGATCACAAATAGCAGAAGTGCCATTTTTCCAAATATTTCACTGCAGTGACCGTAGATACTCCCACAGATTCTACGTGTTTATCAGGATATAACCTGGGTCCCACTCTGCTTGCACACTTGTTCGGGCACCCCTCAGCAAGATGGCTGCATTGCTGCGCGCGATAGTGGTATCCTGATGAAATGACGCAAGCCACAGTTTACGTTCAGTCCTCGAGGCTCCGCGAGCTCTCCAGTCTCCATAGCGCAGATCCCGCCCGACACACAACCGGAAGACTGACCGGTTAACCTCCAGTGGACCGAGCGGAACCGGTTCGTCTGCGTAAGTATCAGCGTGATTTTCTGCTCTTTTAATCGCCGTGTGTCCTGTCGCCGAGGCTTCTTTCGTTCTTTACTCCCCTCTTTTGTTGTTGTTTCCTGAATGTTGCTGCAATTAACCGGCGCTTTCTTTCCCTGACGTTGGGCTCGCTGCTCTCGATACATGGATGTCGCCAGTGTTGATTTTTTCTCCATTTGTCGTGTTATGAATTGCGCACAGGTGGGTTCCGGAACGTCTTTTTGACGTTTTTTTTCTTCCTTTTTTTCTTCTTCCTTCTTTTTTTTTTAAGTTTATGTTGACTAAGTTTAAAGAGCGTGTTTTAAAATTTTCCACACATCCTGGTTGGCTGTGCCACCCCCTTCGTCCCGTTGCTCCCTCCCCGTCTGCCCCAAAGGCCGTTTTCCCCCTGGAGAAAAACCTCAGCCTGGGAGACTGAAGCCGGTTTGGGGTGGCTGCTGGCCGGTAACGTTTGTGCAAACGCAACTACTGTGTGTATAAACACACGGGGAACATTTGGACGCCAGGTTCTCTGCCGCTGTCCCCGAGGGGGAACAAAGCACCCAGTGTCTGCGTGTAGCGCAGCTGGATACAGCTGCTGAGCTGAACTGGAGCTTAAACGCCAGGATGTCAGGACCAAGATCTGTGCTGCTGGGTAGTCTGACAAATGGCAAGATGGCAGAACATAATTGCATTTATTAGGATTTCCCTAAAGGCTCTTTCCCCTCTTTTCTTGTTGGTGTTGGGGAAAAAATAGGTCCATCTGTAGGTTTGAAATACTGACTAATTTCAAACCCCTCTTACATCTGCAGACACTGGAGGACTTGTTAAGTTCTCTGGTTGTCTAATGCTGTGGGGACACGTGGTTATTAGCTGTGACTTGCACATGTGATCAAAATGAAGACTGCACACTTGGTGGCTGTGGCCCGGCACTTCCTGCCAGCAGCCTGGTTCTATATTATAGGTTTTGATCCAGTAGGAACAATCTTGTGGATGCAAGTTTCAAACCACCTCCTCACCTGTCTGCTGCCTTGATTTATTTGTCCATCTTTATCACTCTGCATCGATCTGCATGCCTCACTGACCCATCCCTCACTTGCTTATCAAACAGATTGGTGTGTGTGTGTGTGTGTGTGTGTCTGTGTCTGTGTCTGTGTCTGTGTCTGTGTGTCTGTGTGCGTGCGTGCATGTGGCGGGATTCCTTACATTGTTCCTGTGATGCATAAAAGATCCTGAAACAGAAATGTAACACACAAATGTAGCACTTCTTACACATCATCATCTTTTTTGTGTGGTAGATGCACCTGTGGACTTCTCAATCCACACTAATTAGACAACAGGTTTCGTGAATGTATAGCATTCTCTTTCCATGGCTACCATGATATTTATTGTGTAGGTGAATGGATTGGGAGGTATTTCCTCATTGAATGTTAGCCTTTGTCTGTGACGCATTCCCATCGTGACATTTTCTGGCCAACTAGAGTGATGTGTATTGCAGCATAGGAAGCACAAGGCTAGCGCAACACGATACCACTGCATCTATCCACTTGACCGATGGGCTGCTGTAGATTGCCGACCTGGAAATCCGTGCTGGAAAAGGTTGTACCGTCAACCCTGTGTCCTGTTGTCTTTACTCCCGAATGTGTTTACACCACACTGGTGTTTAGAGTCCAGTTAGGTTTGGACTGCAAGCTTCTTCTTTACTTATCTCATGTCTCACTTTGATGACCGTCATTAATCTGTGCGGTGTTTTCTCACCAAACAGAGCGCGTCTGTTTCCCATCACTGCTGTAGATAAAAAGATGTCTGAAGGGTCTCTCGGTGGCCTTTTCCTGCAAAGATAATGACACGTACAAAGATGGACTGATGTCACCATAGAAACAGCTCCACCTCCACTTAAGTGTAAAAATAATTTTTTAAAAAATAGTAGAAAAAATGTTTGATTCAATTTTTAATTTTACATTTTTAGATAAGTACTAATAAGTATACTTAGTATTCTGTCCCTGGTCACAAAATTTAGCTCTGTCCATGTACTGTCCATGTGATAGAATGGCGATAAAGGATCCTTGAGGAGCACACTGTTGATGTTGTGACATTGGATCATAAAAATGGACTTATTGTCTATCCATCTGTACATCAACATCAATGTTTGGAAGTCCAAAACCCACATTTAAGCTGCAACAGAGTTTGCTTTGATCTGAGCTGATTTCACGCTGCAGGCTGCGACGACCAGCCGTGGCTGCGTCTGCTACGCAAACAGCATGACATCATCGCACTGTGACTCACAATTGTGGTGTAGCTTGCTAACAAATTCAACAAGGAAGAAGAACATGATTCAAAGATCTGATGCATGCTAGAATGATTTATTTAAATGATAACACATAGTGCTCCATCCTTTTTCTGCAGTCAATATAAAGCTCTATAGCAACATTCCTAGAATGTCTTGAAAAACTGAATCATTTGAAAAAAGTTCATTATTATTCTGTTTTCTTTTTAAAAGAAAGAAAGGAAAAGAAGCTATGTGCCTGCGTAATGTGATTAGATAATTGATCATTTTTAACCCAACTTGTCAAAATTATTATTGCCTCTGCCATACTTGAGCAGCCCTTCTGAACATTGAGTTTTAATTGATTCTGGCCAACAGAGACAGAACTGTTCAACAGTCTGTTAAATGACTTTATCTCTGTAAAATAAAAGAATGAGGTGCGGCATGCGCATGAAAGCATAATTTTGTTAACGATGTCACGCAGAGCCGTAGGACACGAACTCGTCCTCAGCATGATGGGAAACAATTCAGTGGGGTTTTTTTGTTTGTTTGTTTTGTTTTTTTAATTCACACCCACTGGACCTTTGTTAATTATCCTGCTGCCTGCTGCCCTATTAGTGCAGCATTGATCATAATTTCCTCCCGTGGAGGTAATTTTTAATAAATATTAATGCTGCTATTCTTTTATTTGTTTGTAATTCAGATGATGTGGAATAAGAGTATAACTGACCTTGTGCAGCTGCTTCATCAGCACGGGGCTGTTTCTATCCAACTAGAGCGGCTGTCTGTTGGTAAATGTGATGAGTAAGCATTTACTCATGCATCCTTGGCTTGTAAATGATGGCGTAAACCACAGCAAACGGCTCCTTTATTGGGCTGTGACTTTGTGCATTTGCAGCTGTAATTTTTAGCTTAGCATTTGGGCAGCTTTGAGTTGCAGTCTTAAATTTATGAGGAAGTCACAGTACAGCCAGCACATTTATTTAGTCACTTTGTTATCGTCTTCGTTCTTTTTACGCACAGACTCTTCAGACTTTAGCCTCATCTCTCCTCAGGCACAGTTGAGGGCAGAACAGAATAGACTATTGGATAGAATGGAACGGGCGTGACTTCTTTCTTTTTGCTCATTTAGGGAGAATCTGTCTTGCTCCTCGTAAGAAAGCAGTATGAAGGCAGATTGATAATAGGCCTTGGAGGAGACATTTTATCCTACAGCCTTGTCTCTTTGAGGGGGAACAATTGTTTTTTTTTCTTCTATGGTTTGGTTTGGCTTTTCCAAAGATACGCTTCAGTTCAGATTTCAATTAGATGCTGTTGGTCTCTGAGGAGACTCTCATCCTTCCAGTCAATTGTTTCATCTATTTCTCATCATCATATATATAATATATCATATTTGTCTAACAGGAAATGGCAAGGGCCTTGTAGACTTTCTCTGCTAAGCATGCAAAATTGGAGAAAAAAAAACAAAACATAGCGTCTTGTCAGTGTTTATGTGTCGAACAACTCAACTTGCCTAAAAGCTGCTCTCCGCGTCTCTGTCAGCGGCGTATGTGTCTGGCTGCAGAACAGAGGAGTTCCTGTAAGCTGATTTCCCCACTCTATCCATCCTCCTCTGACCACGTGTCAGACCCACTGCCACAGAAAAGGAATGAGCAGATGGTGTGAGAAAAGAGACATGTATAGTTGAAGCAAACCTTGCAGTCCGGTAGCATGTTGGCTCAACTCAGCGGCTTGTCGGACTGATTGAGTGCTTAAACTGGGAGCTGTGGAGAGGTGCTGCATTTGCTGCCTGGTTAGAGTAAATATTATGGTGTGTTGGCCAGGAGTTGCACTTAGTCTCTGTTTTGTCACAGAGGAAAGGGCACATTGGACACACTTGAGCACACAGCAGTGTATTTTACAGCCATAAAGACACTTCAGATATACACACCATTCCGCTTTTAAAGAGTCTGGGATAACGTGGCTCAGTGTGATGCAGCAAAGAGTCATCTTCCTCTTGGTTACAGGTAGAGCATCAAAATCCAAAACTGAACCACGCCGAGTCTCCTTGTGATGTCATCACTTCCCCACCCAGCCTCATTTTTCAGAAAAGCTGAAACAGTCACACATGCTTGTAATGCATTAACAGCCTGATGGGAACGTATCATGGAGGAAGATTCAAATCCACCAGCCATTCCCTGCCTGCACCTCCCTGCAGGGTTTCCCCTCTCTCCTCCACCTGCGCTCAGCCAGTTTTTCAGGATCTTTTATTTGCTCACTGCCTCTGGCACAACCCTGTGTTTTGAGAAATCACCTTTGCACCACACACTGCTCAACCTGTGTGAGCTGCGTGTTTATGCAAGCGAATAGGCTCGCGTCTCCCTCGCACGGCCCGTTTAAGTTCCTCCTTTGAAAAACTGACTCGCTGAAGAGGCTTATTCACACGCCCTGGAGCAGATGAAGTCCCACCTCCCTGCATGCAGGCACGGACAAGTCCGCAGGTTTGCCAAATTATACTCTGCTGCAGGGTCTGGTCCTCTGCCACGTGTTGACTTCTCATTTAGGCCTTCACGTTTCACATGGTTGGCTCTTGACCTGTCATTCTTGATGTGTTTTATAATGGAAGACCATTTTAAACGTTGCCAAATATGATGCAAGTTAAGCCAAGAATATGGCCAGAACCTTCACGCTGACGTCGCAGCATTATTTCTGACTCTAAATCTGGCTACTTGTGTGAAAAAATTTTGTGAGAGGAGGAGGAAGGAGCAAGATGGCTGGCTGCGTTGAGGGGATAGTCTTCAGTGTACTCGTCACATCAGTTTGGCTCAGTGACATTTAGCTCGGGCCTGTGCAACGTCCCACTGTGGTTAGGCATTTGGCACTGGGTATATCTCTTGGGTGGTGCTCAGCAAAAACCTGCCAGTGCTAAATGTCCATATACAGACTTCAGTCAAACGACTTGTATTCATCCCAAAGTCCATTCAACATCTATGGAGTGTGAGCAATTTGGTTTACACAATTTAACCAGAAAATGAAACCTCGATGCACAGATTCACTCAGCCTGGGAGGCTCTGGAAAACATGTGTCTATTTTTAGTCTGTTTCTGCTCATTTTGATGTTTCAATACGCACAAATGAAAAAACTTCAGCCAGCCCACGCACTTGAGACCCTTTGAAACTTAAATTCAATCAAGACTGCTCTCATTTCTGAGTGGATTCAAGCAGCAGACGGGATTCTCTTTGTTTTGCCTGCTTTTATACTATATATTCCTGCTTTCTTACACCTTCCTGCTTCATCCTGTTCTGATCCTCTGACAGGTAACATCTGTAGAGTTTCCCAGCTCTGTTTAACCCAGCTCAGTGAGGCGACAGGTTAGGCTGTGTGAGATTATTTCTGAAGCTCTAGAGTGTGAGACTGCCGTGGGACCATCCAGCTGTGCAAGCATCCCAGGTGTCTCAGCCTGTCTGCACTTTGGACCAGGCCACACAATGCAATTAACACCCAACATGATAAAGACTGCATAAGTTATAGAAATTTCAGTCTTATGTTCTTCATGTTGCTCCTGCAGGCGTTTGACACCAAGCTGGGGACAGCAATGTTTGTGGCTATAATGCTGATGGATATGCCATCCTGTAAACCTGCACTACTGGAGCAAGTTCTGTGGGTTGCAGATACTACCTCATGCTATCAGGAGAGATGAGCAAAACTAGCCTAGAATCAGCAGAAATGACGAGGAAAATATCCTGCTGTTTGCCTCCCTTTGCAGGTAAATTTTCCCATTAGCAGGACAAATTTATTCTCAGAAATGTGATTGACTTGGAGTTACGCTGTGATGATTGTTGCTTTTACACACCATAATTTGAATGGCAATTTATCCTGATGCAGGAAAACCAACCAGAATGCAAAAAAAAACAACAGATGGACAGTGATGGTTCGATTTAGACCATATCACACTGGATCTGTTGTATATTGGTGATATATAACCACAATCTGACATGACTCGGTTCGCTCTCTCAACACAAGAATAAACAATGGCATCACCAGAACATCACTGTGAGCAGGCGGAAGCAGTCGTTAACGCTCTAATAAAGCTCCACACTCACATTTTTGTGTTCCACCTTTTCATTTCAGCATTGTACCCCACCTACAAGAGTACCCTCTTCCATTTTTAGCACGTTTGGTTCTCACCAGTAACCACCCCCACCACCCTGCACTCTCTTCTGTTGACTGCTGCAGGTTTCATTTGGATGATGGGTGTGTGTTTGTGTGTGTGGTCATCAGCACAGTCAGATGGCTCCTGTCAGAGACAACATATGGCATGTGTGAGTGACGCACACTATTGTGTAACGCTTGGGACAGACTGTGTGACTGACTGACAGTGACGCTCACTGCCTGCCTGGAATCAGCTGTCCCTTATCTCCACAAATAATTATAAAGCATCACATTAATTTTAGTCCATAACTTGAGACTTTAAGACGGTTTCTAGTGGAGTAGATCTTGAGCGTTTCTGCCCAGAGCCTCAGCCTCAGTTCTTCTTTCTACAAGCTGAAAGAAAGCAGAAATGATTCTGTTTCTCATTTTGTAACTATTCTTTCTGTCCTGGAACAGGTGAGAGTGCGATGAGGAGGGGATTCAGAGAGTGAGGCCATGGGCTGCACCTCGGCCAAGCAGGTGTCGGCCGTGCCCAATGATGAGGAGGGACGCGGGAAGGCCTACAGCAACGGCGACCTCTATGCCGGTCAGTACACATACACACACACACACACACACACACACACACACACACACACAGGTCCATAAAAACTTCACGGCTCCCTTTCTATCTGTTAACTGCGCAGCTCCAACCCGTCACCCCTTCTGTTCTACCGATATATCGTCTTCATTACGACTCTGAGGCCTCTGGCAGAGAGTTCACTTCCCTTTTTGCTAACCATTACTGTCAACACTAGATTTTTATTGGAGCCGTTAACATTGACAGTTCATGTAAGAGAGAGAGGAAGTCAGTGACACTGCAGAGTTTGACTCCCTTATACGTATTCTTTAGTATTTATTTTCACTTTGTTTCAGAAGGCAATGAAAACCAGTCATTCAGAAGGCCTACAGTGGCCAGCCTGCTACCATTTCACACAGGTTATTTCCCAGACTCTAGGGTTGAAGTCGTTTGTCTTTTAATTGTCAGCTAGCATTGATTTGCCATATGATCAACAGCTCATGCCACTTTCGAGTGTGTTTGGCAAGTTATTAATCCCCGGTATTGCTCAACAGTATTTGCTCAGGTTTTCTAGAGTCAAATAATTGAAAATGTATAGCACAACGGTTGGTTTTATCTCAATTTTTATCAAAAACATCCAGACTGTTGTGCAATAAAGGGCATTAATGAGGGTAAAAGCCATTAAAAGAGAGCACTGATGGGTGGTAGAAAGATTAACAGGGATTAAGAATTAGGAGCAACACGCTGGTGTAGCAGTACAAGGGGGCAGATTGAGGCGGCAGATGACGATCCAACAGAGGCGCTTCATACCTCTTGCTGAACTTCTCCCGTCGTTCACCCCTCTATCTGTGGGTTTTCATTGAAAATCAGTCCTGTTTTTCCTAGCCCCTCCTCGCTCACTGTCTCCACGATCGCTCTGGTCTCACGTCTCATTTCCCTCCTCGTCTCTTAAGCGGCGACAGAACGAGGCAGGAAATGAGAGGGTGAGATGGGAGAATTGGAGCGTTTTCCTGGAGAGAGGAAGGGAGGATGATGTGTGATACTGCTCATAGTCCTCTTTCCCTTTCTCTCCTCTTAGTCTGTGGCCTGCTTAGATTGTCTTTTCCTTTCTAGTGTTCTTCCTTTCCTCTATCACCCTTCACTCTCTATTTCGGGTCTCTGGCATCCCCCGTCTCCTCTCTCCCTCCTCTTCCTGTCCCAATGTTTCTTTTCCTCTCATCTCTGGCACAACATCAGGTCAAAACCTTTTGTCCATTCAGTCTCCCTTCCTCTTTCCTCTCAATATAATTTCTAATATCTGTCCATCTCGACTATTATCTTGGGTAATAATTAGGTTTTGTAAAGAAATAATAAAAGTTACATCATCAAATGTCTTTTTTCTGTCCATAACCCAAACATAATTCAGGCAATCTATTCACACATGGAGCAAACAGCGTGTCCTCTGAACCACCTGTAAAATATCATTCCATTGTGTAAATAGAAGTCTTCTGCACATCCAGGTATTTTTATTCGTTCACTCATGCCTCGGTTATCAAACCCACATGCTGCTCTGCATGCATCTCCAGAGCTTTTTTTCTGCAGTATTGAGACATAACTACACTCCTCCAGACCTGGAAAGCTGCAAGTTACAAAAAAAGCAGACATTTGTGTTTGTACACAGAGTGGTGAGAGCGCTGACAAAGCCTGGATTAGAGCGATCATGTCCGGCCACTGAACTCCTCTCATTCTAAGGTGTTTCTGCTGTCAGACAGATGGAGCAAAGCCATTTTTTCCCTCTTCTCACATCGGGGCATCAGATTGCGATGGGTCCATCGACCGCAGACACAGTCTCTGCCTTAGTGCAATTCGCTCGCATATGCTAAAGCTGCATTTAGTGTGGGAGGTAGTCCACACTGATCTCCTTTCAGCAGATTGTCTGTCTGTGTGTGCGTTTGTGTCCCAGATATTGTGGCTGCCTGCTCTTTCAGACTACTGCACCCCCCACCCCTAACTCCCGCCCCTCTCTTAGGCGCTCGCACACAATAACCGGAAAAGTCTGAGCTACGTTACACAAACACTGACGGCCAAAGAGGGAAAATAGCAACACTCTCCACAACACCGCGCAATTGATGCCTGCAATAATCACAGTCGGAGGTGATCGGAGTGGAACTGACGTGCACCGTTTTCTCTGCAAAACCTGTCAGTTACATGGAAACGAATGGAAAGAGTCGGTGTGCTGAATATCACCCGGTAATAAAAGCATTTTAAAACTGGCATATTTAAACTCAAGACAATAATAATATAAAGATGTTTTTCTACTGCCAAAACCCACAAAACGAGTCAGATGATCATTAAGATATTAAAATTGTGAAGTGTCATTTCATATTAACAGGATATCAGGACGTCCTTGCTAATATTCTCCAGCTACACTCATTGATCAGAATATTTAACACTTTTTGAATTAGTTGTCAGCATTTATTGCAGACAGATGTGAGATTCATGACCCATAGATGGGTGACAGCAGCGTGTTGAAGTCCATGTTATGCCCGTGAGCGTGGACATGTCAGGGAGGGCAAAGGGACTTATTTTGGCCTGGGGACAGGCTGGCACAGACACCGTGCAGTGCTATTTTTGTGAAGACTTTTATGAATATTAAACATTCCCCAGCCTTTTACCCTAACCATCACAGCTAATGGCTTAACCCCAACTTTAACTAAAACAAGTGTGAACCCCCAAACAGACATCTGAGGCTTATAAGAACAAAACTGTCCTCTCTTTTTTAGATGAAATATGTCTTTTTGTCTTCTCTATTCAACTTTACATGCACATCAGGCATAAATGTCTCATCACCTTTGCATAAAATGACAAAGCTGCAGAATCAGTGGCTCAGCTGTAATAGAATCACGCTTTGTGCACACGCACACATCATAACTCGGTATCGTAAGGTCAATACAGAGAACAAGCCTTAATCAGAGATGAGAAAGAAGCCCACGTCTCAGAAATCATTTCCTCTCAAAATGGTTCCACTATTTCATCTTCCTCTCTGCCTCTAGCTATCAGTCCCTCTCTGTAACGCTCATTCCAAGTCTGCCGTCAGCGTGGGGAAGTTATCCTGTCTTTTGATAGTAAAAGCAACAGAGACACACACACACACACACACACACTCACACACACACACACACACACACACACACAATGTGAACTTTGGGTCACGAGTTTAATAAACAGCAACGTAATAAACAGCAAGTGACTGTAATTACATTGATTGTTGGTCTGTCTGTACTTAAGCAATATAATCAGGATTTACCTTATAACCTGACAAAATGCAACTTATCTGAATTTTAAATTCTATTTTTCTCATGCTGCTTGGGAAAATGAATCTGTTTAAGATACCTATCACATTGCTTGAAATATACGCAGATGGTAGCTGTCACAAGAGCTGTGTACATGAGCCCTTAATTCTGATTCCTGCTGCAGCTCCATAAAAACTACTTGTTTATCCAGCACATCTTGACTCGATGAACCTGTGTAGTCTTCCAGAACCATTTGTGTGAGTTGGCATGTTCAGACGGGAGCTGCTGCACTTCTACTTGTTTACATTCCTGAAGCTAACAGTAGAAAAGCACTTGGCACTTGGATTGATGTCATGGGTGCACAAGTAAAATGGAGACACACACAGGATCGATCTTTTCCCAGCTGGGTACAGGGCAGTGACAGGCAGCTGATAGAGTTAGTGCAAAATATAAGTACACTAGAGAAGGTGTGTGTGTGTGTGTGTGTGTGTGTGTGTGTGTGTGTGTGTGTGTGTGTGTGTGTGTGTGTGTGTGTGTGTGTGTGTGTGTGTGTGTGTGTGCGCACGTGTGTGTACTCAGCTTATCGGTAAAATATTTACCTCAGCAGAAATGACAGTGTGATTGTATTGTGCTCAAGGTTAGATGGGTTTTATGTTTATGTGCTATAGTTAATTTTGATAATTCATATGCATAATTTATTGCCATGATAATATGTCGGCGTCAGCTCCCTGTATAAATATAAATGCACATGTAGTCAGAGATCATAAAAGGCTCATGATAATATTTAGATTTTAATAAATTGAAACCATACTACACAAACTTATGTTTCAGTAGTTCACTTAAGGTGCCACCATCTGGTGTGTACTTGAATAGAGCAGGGAGACTATTTAATGCTAAAATATTACAATAAATGTGTGTCAGCACTGGGATTTAAACTGTTGGGGCATTTTGTTTATTATATATATTGTAACTCTCCGGGCTGTCTGTGTAGCTTAGAAAGTGTGTAACCGATCTGTAATCCTCTTAGCTCACTCTTCCGTTCTCCGGGTCTTCTTTCTGCTGTCTCCTGCTCTACTTCCCATACACCCTGTTGCCTCTCACCATCTTCAACTTCTCTCTTCATCTGTCTACAGATGAGCTGCCATATCTAAATTGGAAAGGAGTGAACCATTGTGTTGCTCCGTATACCTCAGCTGTCATGTCCGCTCTGTGAAACTGTGCATCAGTTTATAGTTATCAGATTATATTGGATAGATTCCAACTTAAATCCATTGTGCAGCCACAGGTGATGTCGACCTAATGCAATGAAAGGACTGTAAATCTGCTCTGACCGAAATCACTTTCATTTAGATATGTAGATGGAGAGGAGCAGGATGAAGGGAAGGATGTCTCTTTCTTCATATTGTCCCTTATGTCCCTGCTTTAACCACACTCTTATCTCTCCCCCTCAGATGAATACAAGATGAAGGGAGTGGAGGAGGTGAAGTACATGAGAGGGGATGAAAACCGAGTGAACGCACGCAACCAGGAGAACCTGGTGAGACGCACTGACAGCCCGTCATTCGCACACAGACTCAGGCCTTTTCCTGACAGTTTATCAGCTCATGCGAGTGCACTCGTGTTTATGCCCAAAGGTGGTTCCCTAAACCTCACACACAAACACTTATTCTCTATTACACATCCAAACACACACACACACACACACACACACACACACACACACACACACACACACACACACAAAGCAAAGACATGCCTCACATGCAGGTAGCAACAGCTTGCCAGCATGTGTGGAATGTGAGGGGCTGATCGCTTGGCTGGTTTGACCTGGGTCTTCAAACCCTGTGCTATGAAACACTGGGAAGCAAATGCTACGCTAAAAGCTAAGCAATTTTTAACTTGTCAAATAAATAATCAAACTCTCCAGCCTGGTTTGATATTTTAGCTCCCAGCTCCATAAGATGCATATTTGCATCATTCCTGGCACAATAAACGGTTAAAGTGTGATAGCGTGAAATGGGGAGCTATTAAATCAGGTCAGCCTGCCTGACGTCTGCCAGCAGTGAGGGGAAAGAAGAATCAGCGCAACTACTAAATGCTAATTAAAAATGTTAGCAGCGTCGCACTGCCTTTAATCTACAGTATACCACCGTGGCCCAAATATCAGACCCGCCAGTCACAGCCTGAAAACACTGAATATCACCTCTTCCTGTGAAACTCAAATCCACATCAACACAACAGGCATTTGAGTAAACTCCTCCTGTCGAATGGTGTCAGCAGACTTGTGTTTTCCATTTCCTGGATGCAGCAAACACGCAACATGACCTTTTTATTACGCAGATTGCGAAACCGTTTTCTGTCAAACAGAAACAGATGTGTTTGTTTTTTTGACATTGCGCATTGTTTGAATGTCATTCTCCCTTAAAAAACAAACAAAAACAAGTCGTGTGTAATTGGAAGAATTTTTACACAACCAGCTGATGTTCCAGTGTCACAAATCAGTCAGAGAAGTGCTTGTTTCTGTCCTCTTGTCGGTGCTGTAAATGTTTTCTGTTAAGAGGATTTCACCCAGATGATGAAAACCGCAGTTTTGAGTGAATTCTTGCAGTATTTCCTTTAGAATATTGCACACAAAAATGCAAGACACCATCCCTCAGCAATTGTATTTCCATCTAAACATACCAGCATACGTCATATTTACTGAAACTGTCTGCCAGGATGTCCCAGCTGGGAGAAGACGTAATTTAGTTGTGTGCGTGTGTGCGTGTGTTCATTGGCTTGTTTGTTTCAGGAGAAGAGTAATGTGCAGTACCGGGGCAAGCCACAGAAGGAGGTCGCTGCGGCAAACATCAAGTCTAAGTAAGCAGCCTGCAGCCCTGTGAATGACTGTAAATGCTCTGTTATTCAACCGACTGGATTACGTGAGTTTTGGAGAGATCGGTTCTAGAATATAATGACTCTAAATGGCACTTTGCAAAACTAAAATAGTAAAATGTAAAGTCTGTTCTGGAAAGCAAACACCAGGTTGGAACTTTAAGTGGTATCCATTTTATTTCCACATCATCAGACAGAAGGTGAAGGCCTGCATCTGTTGTAACTGAGGTCACTGGGGTCAGAGGTCAACTCCCCTCCATTGTGACTTCACTGAGATCAATTTTAAATTTAGCCATTAGTAATTCTTTTGAATAATAGACAGTAAGTATTGACCACTGTAACTGAATTTGTTTTAACTGTCCTGCTGTCATACAAACAAGTCCAGATTCCCAAGATTCATCCAGGACGACTGCCATGTTTTCTGCCACGTCCCACATCTAGAGGCATTATGTTTATAAGCCAGTGTTTGTAAGATGGCTGTTTGTCTCTGTGCAGTAAAACACTGCAGTTATAGTTTGTTTTGGGTTTTTTTGAATACCGCCTCTTGATCGAACTTGAGATCTTTTAAGCTTCGTGGGTCAAAAGGCGATTTGCTCTGGATGGCATTCTGACTAAAAGCTTGAGGAAAATTCTAATTTCAGTTCCTTTACAGCATCACAATTGTGGATTTCTCACACTGCTGTGAGGAATGTGTGTGTGTGTGTGCGTGCGTGTGTGCGTGCGTGTGTGTTGCTGTGTTTGTGTAGTGTAGGGGTGTAATGGAAAATTCTCATGATGTGTTCGCTGCCTTCCCCTCCTCCTCGTCTCTGACTTCCTCTCTCCCTCCTCCTCCTCCTTTCTCAGCATTCACACTTCGGAGAGCCAGCAGGAATTTTTCAGGATGCTGGATGAGAAGATTGAGAAGGTGAGGATGCGTGTTTAACGTTAAAAGAGACGGGTATGAACACTGTCACTCTAGTGAAAGAGTTCAGCAGAGCTGGCTGACCTCTTATCCTCTTCAGCCTCAGCAGCTCTTCTGATTGAAATAACTGACAGTTACACAAGTGAAGACCCAGATTCACTTTTAAATTGAATAAAAATTCAATGATTTCTATTGGCCACAACATTCTCTTCAGTTCCTCTCAGTAAGCTGTTTGAAATAAAACTGCTGATAGGCCAGCAGCTAGCTGGAGCCTTCACAGATGTTTCCTTCAGGCAGCGAAACTCCTTTTACTCGAGTACTTTACTCCAATACAGTTCTGATTTATTTGTTATGTAGTTAAGTGGTTCAAAATGTTGGATGTTGGCCTTTAGATTCTCCTATACCACACATTGGTGTGTGATCATTTTCAAACCAATGTTTTCTGTTGATGATTATAGAACGCATGAGTCTGCAAACTTTAGTGCAGATCAAATTATTGTTATCTGAGTGCTGGAGAAAAATAGTATCTGATATGTTAAGGTGCAACAGGCAGCACAATTACCAGGGTTAGTTTCATAGATTTGAAGTGTAGTGTGTGTGTGTGTGTGTGTGTGTGTGTGTGTGTGTGTGTGTGTGTGTGTGTGTGTGTGTGTGTGTGTGTGTGTGTGTGGAGATGAGGAGAGTGTGACAGTCTTGCTGAAGGCAGTGGAGGTGGTCCACCTGTCATTCTCATCCATTACATGTATAAAGGTGTTTTGTGGGTAACAGGTGTGTGGGAGAGGAGCTGGAGTTCAAGAGGGCTGCTTCTGAATGGAAGTAAAACACATCAGAGAAGAGGAAGTGGAAATGATGAACATGTCTTTTTCTGCAGGGGCGAGACTACTGCTCAGAGGGGGAGGAGGAAGATGGAACATAGCACAGAGGCCCCTGAAGATTTCCCCCAGATTCCATGTGTGTGTGTGTGTGTATGTGGGTGGGTGAGTGTGAGTGCATTTCTAGAACTATGAGTGTGTAGGTGTGTTTCTGAGAGGGACATTTAATCAGTGTTCTGCCAGAGGTCATCATTGTGACAGGACCTTGTGTAAGCGTGTGTGTGTGTGTGTGTGTGTGTGTGTGTGTGTCTGTGTGTGTGTGTTGAACGTATGGCAAATATAGTATTTTAATCATAAAGGAAAAGGTATATGTGTGAGAGAGGAAGAGAGAATGGGATAAAGGACACTTTCTACAGAGACTACACAGCCCTCCTCTTCACCCCTTCAGTCTCGGGAGCAGACAGGTGGATGCAGCAACGCAACGCTGGAACGGAGAGATGAGGGACATGACATCTCACAGCAGTGGAGGTCATACCGAATCATTTCCTCATGAAGTTTCTCATGTCTCCTTCTGTGCAGCTGCACCTCCTGATCATTCAGACCCCCCCAGCGCTCATATGCCGAAGCCAAGCAGAGACAAATGTCTCTGCAGTGGCAGGTTGGGTCGATGGGAGCCTGAGGGGAGGAAAGTTGAGAGCAAAAATGGAAACACACAACAGCAACAAACTTTTGGGCTTGCTGAAGAACACAAGAGGACTTGGAGAATGGTTGAAAGAAGAAGAAAGAGTGAGAAATATGTGATATTTTAATAAGAGAGAAGGAGGAAGGAGCTGGTGATTTAGAGACTCCTGCCTTCTGAAGTCAGTGACCTTTTTTTTAAATTCTGTTCCACAGCCAACTGTTCAGGTTGTTTTTCTTTTCTTTCTGAAGCTCTTTCCTGTGTTTTTACTCTTGGCTTCGTTTTTAATGTGTTAGCATCGTCCGTCAAAGTCATTATCATTGTCATTTCCTGCAGGTGGCAAACTAAAGCTGGGATTGCTAGGAGTGTCTGTGTCTAAAGCTGTTCCATTTTCTCCGTGTGACATCACAGTGCTGACCCAAAATGGTTTAACATATTCCCACCCAAACCTCCACATATTCAGAAAATCAGACCGGGTCCCAGCAGAAGATGCACAGTTGCCATGTAGACGCGGAGCTGACTTTTGTTGTCATCTTTACTTGATACTTCCTGTTGTATTATTTTGAATACGTTTTTCTATTAAAATTTAAAACTAAGCTATTAACGTCTTTGTCCGTGCGTGTGTGAAACCTCCATTTCCTGGGACCATGCTGTCACTGGTCGCCGTCAATGATCTGCCACCTATTGGCAGGAGGCAGTACTGCATCCAGGATACGGTCCTGATCATCACAAGTAAAGATGTGTTCATGTCATATTTTTTCACATAATTGTACCACAAGTTCTTAAAAAAAATAATTCATGTTCATATGTATGTCATATTTAATTAAAATGACAATCTGGAGCCAAGTATTCAGCCACGTTAGGATATTCAAACACATTTATTTAGACCTAAACATTTTTAAAGGAAAAATGAAATCAAGCTGCAGAAAGCAGCAAAAGGAGAAACTATACCCTTAGAGCTGTGGTATACTGTACATGTGGGAGCTAACCACATTCCAGATGCAATGATCTGAATACCTCAGGGCTCCTTCTGAAACACGCAGCACAAATGAAGCCACTGGTAAACCTGTTGAAATCCAAAGAGACTACAAATCAAACCAGCTGAGATCATAATGAAGCCACCGACCGTGATCCTGGCCTTCTGTGTCAGTATTGATTTTCTTTTTTTTATGGTACTTGTGTTCCGATGTGCGCAGAGAATGGGCCATAAGTTATCCGCTCGAATTAAAAGTATCCTTGCCACTTCAACACACTGACACCTAATTGGAACGAGGACGTTTATTTCACGTATCTTGGTGAATAAGACCTTTGTACAGGACTTCACACAGTCGAGTGACAGGAGAACTGCTGCTGAAATTGCAGTTTTTCGGCACATCACTGTGTGTTTCCTTCAGTGTTTTAAGCCCAGACAGCTGAGTCCATTCCTGCTGCTGAGCTCCAGCCAGTGTGCTCCCCACGGGCGTGGAGGCCACAGAGCTCCGAGTGGGTGTCAGCGCACCACATCATGAAAGAGCGGTCGGTGACCTCACCGCTTCTTCTCTGCTCAAGTGTGTGTGTGTGTGTGTGTGTGTGTGTGTGTGTGTGTGTGTGTGTGTGTGTGTGTGTGTGGCACACACACTACTTTACCTCAGATGACTCACTTTTCAGGAGGCCACATAAGGTCACACTCTGCAGCCACCGTGCAAAAAGATTCTGTGGGGCCGGTGCTCGCAGCGAGGCTCTCATGCACGGGGGAATAAACGTGGGACTGAGGCAAGCAGAGATGTGGGTGAGGTAAGAGCGCGATGGAGGGAGTGCGAGGAAGGTAGAGACAGATGTTGCCCGTTAACCTCAGACAGGAATATGGGCAAGAGAATGTTCTTTCCACCCTGACGCCACCGCCAATAAAGAGCAAGCGCCAGTGCTCCCTGTTCAGTGTGAGAGAGTCTTCATCAAGGTACAGCGTGTTCCTGGCTGCCGCTGGGCTGCAGCATCTCACACAGAACTGAACTCAACTCATGGCTATGAGATTGTGGCATAAAAAAGAATATTAAAGTGGTGTGAAAACTGTGGCTAACAAGAGCCATTGAATGTCCTCAAAGACCTGCCATCCTGATTACAGGTCCGTGGGGGTGGCTGTTGCCATGGCAATCTGGTTTCCTGATAGCCATTGGTACAGATCCAGACTAAACCAAAGTATTTTACATGTGCCTTCACATCAAAATGTAGCATCTGAAATGACTGCAGGCATTCACGAAAGTCATTTCTGAATTTTTAATTATTTCAATCAGAAAAACAGGTTCAATGAAGTTATTGGACTATCTACAGAAAATATAGACCAGTGCTGGTGCCATGCCTCAAAACCCTGAACTGAAGCTGAGGCATTGGTGAAAACATTGCGTTTATGGTTTATTTTATGAATATTTAACATGAAATCTTTAAATTATTAACCTAGTATAAACACCCTCACATCAATGTGAGAGAGTAAGTTTAGCACATCTCTTTCCTCCTATAATCATTAGATTGGACTCTCTCTCTCTGTGTGTGTGTGTGTGTGTGTGTGTGTGTGTGTGTGTGTGTGTGTGTGTGTGTGTGTGTGTGTGTGTGTGTGTGTGTTGAAATCAAATTACCATGACAATAAACCAGTAAATTCAGCTGCAGGCTAGGCTGCCATCTTGGCATCATCAGGCGTTCTCGACATTTCTGATCACTTTTCTCATCCTTCAGGCCAAATGGCATCAAAATTATTCCCTCGCTGCTCCACTGAATTTCACTGATCGTCTGAGTTTCAGTCCTGGATTTTTCGGCATTCTACATTTATTTTGATGCTTTCAGAAATGTTTGCATGACAACTTAAATACTAATTTACAGTTTTGAAGTCAATCAAGTTTGCTAATCTGTAGTGTTGGATGTCTCTCTGCGTAAAACATTTTAGTAATATAAATAAATCTGTGTGTTGTGTGTGTTGTGTTGAGGCAGGGGATACATCCCTGCCCGTCAGGCCTCTCCTCACTCCAGGACCTTCCTGCTCTTTGAGACCCACTTTGGAGTAAACTGCCTCCACCAGAGCTGAACTCAGATGTTCTGCCTTCATTCAGTGAACACGGCTGCATAATTCTTTCCATATATCTTCACACACGGGCACCCCTTCCACCCCCTCCCCGAGTCTATCTGTATGTAAAGCCTCTTTATATGCAGATCCTACTCTGGATTACCCTGGCAGGAAAACAACCCCCATGGGGGGAGGGGGGGGCTTTTGAGGCTTGAACTGGGTATGCTCAGTTTCTTGATTCATGTCCAAAAGAAGTGACCTAGTTAAACATTGTGAGCCTCCTTTACACTCACAGATCTGGTTAATTAACCACGGAGACTTCACTTCTACGGCTGCTGTCAGTCATCAGCAGCAGCTTCCTATCTGCTTCACACAGGACAAGACCTGTCTTTTCCTCTACAACACTTGAGCACCATCTGCTGGTGCTCACACACACACACACACACACACACACACACACACACACACACACACAC
>BJFM01000287.1:31057-58038 GCA_016586285.1 Arothron firmamentum | reverse complement strand
GTGTGTGTGTGTGTGTGCGTGCGTGTATGTGTGTTTGTGTGTGTGCGTGTGCGCGTGTTTGTGTGTGTGTGTGTGTGTGTTTGTAGACCTGCCTTTGACTGAATAACAACATGTCACATTGAGTTGACCTTTGACCTTTAATACCAACAGCTCTAAAAAGCCAGGCTGCTGGTGCAAAAGGTCAAACTCATCAGCTCTGAGCTTTTCTAGGCTCCTGCCTCGGGCCGTTGCTCCGTGCAAGCGTGTACGTGTGCGGCGGCTGCAAGGTCCAGAGGTTTGGAGAAAACAGCAGAGGGAGCTCAGGGATTGTTGGGCCTGCCAGACTCTGCCTTCACGCCGACTCAGATCATCCAGCAGCTCCTGACATCAACCAAGCGGGGAAACATGAGCAGGTGAAGGTCGCTGTTGAAATGAACACACTTCAGATGAGGTGAAGAGCTGACAGCAGGACGGTCACTGAGCATGGATGCTTCAAGGTAACAGTCCTTTTCAGAAGAAAACACAAACATGTTCTCACAATGAGCCCGATTTTGATAGATCTGCATAAAAATCCCAAATTTACTGCAAATATGCTTTGGAGTGATGTTTGACCTGATTTTTTTTTTTTAATTAACTGATTTATACAATGCATAAACCTCACCACGAGATCAGAGATTACTGTGACTTCTATTTCTTAGATTAAAATGACTTGTGTTGTTTTTAAAATGATTACATTTTAATAGCCCTCGCATTATCAGCGTAAGTTGGAAAGTTTTTACGCATTTTAATTTAATAAAAAGATTCATTAAGTCACTTAAACTTTGCTCTATGTTGCTATATGAACAGACTAATAACTAATTCAGACTATAATGTGTAATTTTAATACATGGTAAATATTTAGATAATCATATCAATATATGCAATATCTAATACATGCATAAGAAAAGAGGACAAGATGTTATGATATGCAAATACCTTTGCATTCCTCATCACCTGTGAGCTGAAGAAACCAGGTGAACAGATTTTTTAAGATGTCATCACAGGACTAGTGAAAATATTCAACCATAATTAATTCTCTTCTGAGGCCTTTTGATTGGACTTCACCCAGAGGGAGACTCCACGCCAGCAGCAGCCTTTGGCAGCGCCGTGGGAGGAGTAAAGCTCTCCCACCCACCCAATCCCTCTGCTTAACTTACCTTCCTCCCTCTCTCTCTGTCTCTCTCTGTCTCTCTCTCTCTCTCTCTCTCTCCCTCCCAACAATCCTCACCCGCACCAGCCTCTCGCTCGGTCCCGGGACCCTACGGTCGAATCTGGAAGCGAGGATGCGTGCGCTCGGGGCCGCGGGAGTCTGCTGGCTGTGGGTGCTCCTGGTCGCTATGGTGCCCGGCGGCGCGTCGGAGCTGCCGACTCTCATACAAGAGCCGGTGAAGTCCGAGTCTGCGCTGCTGAAGCCAAAGGTTATGATCGCCATTGTGGCTCGCAACGCAGCGCACAGCTTGCCACATTACCTGGGCTGCATCGAGAAGCTGGAGTACCCGAAAGAGCGCATAGCGATCTGGTGAGAGACGCGCCAACTCGGACCAACTGCGTCAAATATTAATAGTAATCCCGTGCATGTATTTGTGCATGTATTTTTTTTAATTAATTTGACCTAGTTTTGAAATTTCTTTGCCAGTTCCAGACGTGCATTTCCAGCACATCACGCCGCGCACTGCGCAGCGTGCGTCCGCGTTAATGATAACAAGGCGAGTTGTCTCACAGACCTGTTGCTGCGTTTTTAACGACGTGCTTACTTCGCTGTCGGCTTCTAAATTGCAAAGAAGGAGAAGATGAAAGAGCTACAGTGCATGTTGGGTCTAACCCCCTAATCACGGTTTCCTCCGCCTGATTCAGCACAAATCTGCGGAAACGGAGCTTTAAAACAGCAGGGTTGGCAGGTATGAAGGGGGGGCCTCACCCCAGGTAGGGCCTGGCCTCATGTGAGCACACTGAGATGAAACAAAGCTTTCGAAGTGGGGGCCTGCAGGTGAAGGATGGAGAGAGACACTGAGTCTGTCTGACAGCAGGAGGGTGTGTGAGAGAGTTCTGGGAAGTCATGCATGTGATGCCCGCTTTTTGTGTCTGAAATGTGTGTGTTGGCTCCTGCGGGGCGCCGCTTGTCCTCTGTCTGCTGTCACATTCCTCTATTTTGTCCCTCCACCCTTGCTCGCCCCTCACCAGAACAGTTTCCCATCAGTCACCAGTGACATCTCTCTGCTCCGCAGTCAGGACAGCTCAGGGGGAAACTCATTACTGAGGGAAACTGGCCCAAACACACGCGTGTTTGTTTTACCAGCCAAATGTCACTGAGACAGAAATGTGCAGTCATACCTTGAAGGTCTTCATCACAAGCCAGCGTGTCCCTAAAAATCCATCTCTGAAAGGAAATCATATGAAATGCAATTATCAGTGTAACCAGTACGAGTAATTATGAGGTAAGAAGTGATGGATGTGGTACCCATCTGTAGTTCTGCATCTTTTTTTTCCTTCCTGGACGTCATCATTACTGCCCACCCTCACACCATCCAACCAATAAATACCAGCGTGTCATTAAACCTCTCCATAAAAGCATGAATGCTTACTATAATTAGAAATTTTTGGCTAAACTTTGCCTGATTGTCGTGCAGGACGTATCCAGAAGTGGCCAAAACCTGTCAGGTACGTGCACTTCATCATGATCTTCACATGCAGGACACACTGTTCCACTTTGGCTGGATGGATCAGAAACAGATGGATGTAAGGAGCCAATGGAAACTGCACAGATGATGGTGCAGAATGCAGGTTGTGCTCCTGAGGGGCTGCAGTGTTCTGTGAGAATAGAGATCACATCTCTGGAGACTGGATAAGGGCCCAAATCAAATCTAGTAATGGCCTTGATAGAGTTTCTATTGTGTTCCAGCAACAGGAGCCGTGCAACCTCCACCCTCGGCAGCGTGGGGGTGTTGCAGGAATATATGGATGAAGTGCATCAGTGGTCGCTGACGATCTTGGAATCTGATGCACGGCTCACTTTGAGATGCAGGTCCAGCAGAGAAGTGCCAGAGCAGTGTGAAAGAGTCACACGCTGCCGTGAAAGAATGAAAGAATGCAGGAATTTATAGAAAGAGGGGGATGGTCAGGCTGAGAGAGGAGAAGCTGGTGAACAGGGCATTAGCAGGTTGGTTAATCCACTGTATTGCAGGAACTCAGTTGTTCTTGTTCCAGGGTTTTTTTCCTAACAGGAAAACTACAATGTTACTTCGTGTTCTCCAACACTGCAATTTCCTGAGAAAGCAAGTTCTCCCAGAGAGTTTGATGTGTTCATAAACATAACACGGCAGGAATTTTCACCAGCAGCTTTCATGGGGTCTGCGGAAACGGGCACAAAGCAAACTCCTGGGTTTTAGATTTCCACTTTTGTCAAGTTCGAGATGGACAAGAAGAGTGGCATCCTAGCCGGTATCTATAGAAACAATGACAGATGTAATCAGAGGTCCAACAGCAGCGTCAGGAAAGATGCCTCGTCTGTCATCACAACCTTAGATGACTTAACCTTCAACACACATTTTTTTGTTACTTCACATTTCAGTTTTGTCCTTTACTATTGTTGCATTAATCAGTTATGTAATGACGTTTGTAGATACACTGTGGGAACAGTGAAGACTGTTGCCTCCACGGTCAGGAGTGTGCATGAGGTGGAGTGAATTCCCAGCTGCTTCAGTGGAAACGGTGATTTGTGGACTTTTCAGATGGAAACATAAGGAGAACCTCAGAGTCCTGACATCATCGGCCTTCACGGCAGGGCTGCTTTTATTGCTCAGATAAAAAATATTTACACACATATTTACCATCTAAATGTACAGTCCGCGTTTCTAAAGTTATTGATCACCATTGCATTTTTGAACAGGTTTGCAGCATTATTGTCGCATGCATAAGCTGATGGACAGGAGGAATTTCCTGCTGCTGCTAGAAGTCATGCTTTATATTGGCTCATTTAAGGTTGTTTAACATTAAGCCGAGTGACATGTGATGAATGGAATCAGACCTTGTAAAGTGGATACCAGTGTTGTGATGTCGGATCAGGGTCTCCCCAGTGCAGGTGTGTTACCTCGGGCCTAATTCCTCAGTACAAGCACAGCTGTCAGGCGGAAGCAGTTTTAGTTATGCAGGAGCTTTGGCCTATTCTCCCCAGAGCAGCTTATTTTAAATATGGCGTACAGTTACTTGCTATGATCTTGAGTTGACAACTGTAGCAGTTGTGGGTCGTTTGCGCTGTGTGTTTCTGTCTGTTGTCAGTGTGTCTCTGCATGTGTCCACTTCACATATTGTACCCTGCTGTGTTTGAATGATCTGCTTCTCATCGCCTTCCTAAAGACCTCGTAAAGCCGCAGCGAGCATGTGTTGAGAAGCTGGATCAGATCATATCTGACATCCAAATCAATATCATCCGAACGTCGCAGGACTGAAGGATCGCAGTAATAGGAAGCGGTCACCTGGGAATCCACCCAAAAACTAATTTTCCTTCGGGTTTCCTCCAGCTGTGTCACAAATTCAGGAACTTGTGCCTTGGCCTAAGCTGATCCACATGCTACAGTTGTGTTTGTTGGTGTTCTGGGATTTGTGACAATCTAATTATAATATTTACTGAGCCTTTTAAGAATGGTAAATTCTTCTATTTCCCATGGCAACGCACACCTCTGTTTGACGGGTCCCCGGGCCCCACTGGTGCCTTGTAGAGCCTTTAATACCCAGGACTATTTCTCTACTGGTGTTGAAGAAGATGGTACTTTCTGGACTGGAGAAGTTAGCCTGTGGTGACGCATGGAGAGGTGTGGTGCAAATGTCAGTGAGGTCTTGTTTCCAAGCAGAGTGACTTCACTTCACCAGTTCCTCAATGGGTCCCTGAAGTGTTGTATTGGCCCACAGTCCAGCACCCTGCCCTGCAGCCCTGGGCTGCCCGTGCGAGAGAGAGATCCCCGAAAAGGCCCAGAGTATGAGACTAATCAAGCGCAGTAAACCCATAGGACTGACTTTCTCTTCACAGTTCTTTTTTTGTGATCACTCTCTCTCTCTCTCTCTCTCTCTCTCTCTCTCTCTCTCTCTCTGGGCTTGGCTCTGTGTGTTGCATTTTTATGTGTCGACGCCAGTATGTTCTGACAATCATCTGTCAGCGTTGTCAGGGTAGATGGGGAGGGCGGTGACCTTTACCCCTCTATCCTCTGCTTCCATTTGTGGCAATTACTCTCTGAATCTGAGTATAAATTGCATGTCTTCTTTTTTTAAAAAAAATGGCACATGTCATTAGTTCCTCCTGTCCAAGCAAATTTTATGTGCTCTCTTAAAAATCCCCTAATTTAGACAGTTTTGTTAAAATGAAAGACAAGACAGTAACCATAATAGTGTCTGATGGAATATGAATACTGAATATTGCACCAGCCTGTAAGTGTGCTCGCCCTGGATACTACTGTTGATCCTGAGAGACATGAGGAATTTTCTCTTTGCCTGACCCACCACTCAACTTCTTCACCCACATCTCCCCTTCTACCTGTCCCACCCCTCCTCTTTCTCTTTGCCCCAATAAAGCAGCGAGAGGTCTGCAGCCACGTCAGCTTCCAGGCACACGCGCGCACACACACACACACACACACACACACACACACACACACACACACACACACACACACACACACACACACACACACAACATGCCTATTACAGGAGGTCTGAAAGAGGTATTCATAGTTCCTGATTATATGCATCACCCAGCAGGTATTGTGTGTGATATTAGATAGTTTATTTAATCAACAGTCAGCTGACGCTGACCCGCTGGAACCTTTCAGGCTGTGTTTACCCAAAAGGGCCAGTCTCCATCGCTCTCCCCTCCCTCTCTCTCTCTCTCTCTCTCTCTCTCTCTCTCTCTCTCTCTCTCCCTCACACACACTAATCTGCACTATCACACAGAAGTAGAAGTGACTCACTTAGAAGGTTAATATTTCCACGCAACTTTAATGTTGTAGTACCAGACGAGCATTTGCATCACAGAGCACTACACTTGGAATAGCACATCTGCTCCAGAGTCGCACAGCTCTGCAGCGCTGTGGAGATGTGCACGAGGCGAGACGGAAGACGTGCAGTGATAAAGCATCAGAGAGAGGAAGTGGTGGGATGTGTAGGTGAAGCATGTGCTGTCCAGATGCTGAGAACACAGGCTGAAGGCAGATAATGAGGCCCGGGCCGCAGACTGGTACCGGTCCATGGGTCATTTAATATTGGGCCGCAGAGAAAGAATAAATAACTCACATTACTTTGTTTCATTTATTATCTGAAACTGAACGATGTTTTATTTTGAAAAATTACCGGATTCTCTTCGTTACATCTGTCTATGGCTCACTATTAACACACGTTCATTATATTTAGAAAATACCACAGTTTTCATATCATTTGCTTTTGTCGTATTTATCCGCCAGACTTTAATGGTCGGTCCCTGAAACTACTGTCTGACATTAAACTGGTCTGTGGCGCAAAAAAGGTTGGGGACCGCTGCTGTGCAGAACAGTCCTGGAATCTCTCCCGGGGGCAAGGAGGAGCACAACAAGCTCCTCAGTTATGGACAGTTCACTGCTGTCAGTAATTGTTTGCACATTTTTAAACTGATTTAATTTATGGACTTTTGCTGCCTCTTGATTTGTGCATGAGCTGCAGCACAAACATGGAAATCAGGCTGCATCTTTGGCTAAGAGCAGCTCATAAAGAGAAGCTGCGTAACTTCACTCATTTGCAGTTTTTGTTTAGTGCAAAGTCAGTCATTTAACTGTAACCTTAATAGAGGCTCTCATCTGGTGTGTGTAGCACATGGTACCTTAGCATTCTCCTGTTAAACAGGCGTCTGGAGCCGAGCGAGATGGCGTGTGGGAACACATGTATTCAGTTTAGTGGTTGAAAAGGTGTGTAAATATGTGTACATCCACTCATTAACAACAGATGTTACATGTTTCAGTGTGTTTCCAGCGGCCAGTCATCAAAGGCCGACTTCCTTCTTCATTCGTGGGTGTTTATGGACTCGTGCACATGCATGTAGGTGCTTGCGTGTTTATTTTCAACCTTTTGCACGTTCAAACAGACACGGAAAGACGTCAGCCCCGACCACATTCCTTGGATTCAAAACACTGAATGTCTTTTTGAAACAAACTCCGAGCCCTTCACCTGTGCCTGTTGCACAGGTGAGGTGCAACACATTTTTCCTGCAATCCGTGCATGTGTGCGGATTGCGTAATTTGTCCCGCCGGTCTAAATTTAAAGCCCAATTTTTGGAAAGAGCACGGAAAGGAATCTTACAACCGGCAGTGGAAAACTCCATCTTACTGGATGTGTGTGTGCCTGCCTCCAAGTACAGACTCGCATTTACTTGCCTCTTTATTGGCAAGGTTTTTTTCAACTTGAAGACAGGTGATATTTCTTCATCTAAAGTACAGATGTCTCCGAATAGTGTTTTGTTCTGCACCATCCCTGCAAACACACACACACACACACACACACACACACACACACACACACACACACACACACACACACACACACACACACACACACACACACACACACACACACAGAGTCTGACCCTATCATACAGTAGCTGCAGTGTCTCCTCTGAGCGGATACAACGGTGTAGATTTCCAGCCACATTGACCAATAAACAGCTGCAACTGTGCTTTTTATGCGGATGCCATGCTGGATCAGGCTGCTTTACGGTTGCTTAGCTGGCAGCAAATTAGACAAATTGGGCCTGATAATTACATGCTTTTCAAGAAGCTGCATGTTCCCTGTGCTGACTGTTCCATTGTTTCCCTGTGTTGTCTGCGTTCCAGGGCAGCAACGGATCACAATGTGGACAACACCACTGCCATGTTGAGAGAGTGGCTGAAGTGGGCTCAGCACGTCTACCACTACGTTGAATGGAGACCAATGGATGAACCCAGGTAAGTCACACTCACCCACAGATTGGCCCTCAGAGGCCAGGAGATGTATTCCTCAGCTTTAAATCCACATTTGACTGCATTCCCCCGCCCCCCAGGTCTTACACTGATGAGTGGGGTCCCAAACACTGGCCTCCTTCAAGGTTCAACCATCTCCTAAAGCTGAGACAGGCGGCACTAAAGGCTGCCAAGGAACGATGGGCTGATTACATGCTGGTAAGACCAGTGTCACCTGCTCTTAAAAGCAAAGATTAATAGGCTCTTTTATTCCTTGTGTGTTTTGATCTGACCTGTTACGGCTGGTTTGCTGTCCTCTCCGCTCCGGCCCTGTAGTTTGTAGACAGTGATAACCTGCTGACCAACCCGCGCGTCCTCACTCTGCTGATGGCTGAAAACTTGACCCTGGTGGCGCCCATGTTAGAGTCACGCTCACTCTATTCCAACTTCTGGTGTGGCATCACCCCTCAGGTACAAACTACACTCGGGAACATTTCTGTCCAACCAGCCTGAACGTGCCGCCGTTGATGGCCTTCACTCTATGTCAGGGGTACTATAAGCGAACTCCAGACTATCAGCCAATCAGGGAGTGGAAGCGACTGGGCTGTTTCCCCGTCCCCATGGTCCACAGCACCTTCCTGTTAGATCTGCGGCGTGAGTCCAGCAGAGACTTGGCCTTCGATCCGCCTCACCCGGACTATAGCTGGGCCTTCGATGACATCATGGTGTTTGCGTTTTCGGCACGCCAAGCAGGTGAGTCTGGAAAAAAAAGTCATTTGCCGTACATCAGAACAGGTTTGAAGAAATTAAGAATAATTAGATGATTAAAGTTGCTGAATAGGATGTCAGAGGTTACATTGTGCACATGTTGGATTAGAAAAAAGGCATAAGATGGATCCATGTGCTTGTCTAGACTGTTTCCGGGCCAGAGTATCTCTGTGTGCAGTTTTGTGTCGTGTTAGTAATTATCCATAAGGAATAAACAGAACCATTAAACTGTCCCTTTCAGTAAAAACACCAGAAAAAAAATGAAATGCTTGACTGTATTAACAGTCAGTGACTCACAGAAACACACTGGCTTTCCTATTTACGCCAGAATCAACACACAGCACTACAACCTTAAACTACTGAACTACGAAAAACCAGAAAGTAACTGCATTCTGTTCAGAAATAAACATTAGTGGTGGCTAATGAGGATTTGGAGAACAGCTGAAGCATTGGGCTTAAACTTTATTAACTAGTCTTTTTGTTTTCTAGGTGTGCAGATGCATGTGTGTAACAGAGAGCACTACGGCCTCCTGCCCGTCCCTCTGAAACCTCAGCAGAATGTGGAGGATGAAAGTGAGAGTTTTATACACACCATCACAGAGGCTTTAAGTGAGTAAGACACACAAACACACACACACACACACACACACACACACACACACGGTCCAGCTGTTGCAAGTGTGTATTCCTCTCCACTCAAGCATGTCTCGTCTCTCTTCTGACCTCTCTCACCTTTTCAAACTGCACTCTGAAAACTCTCTTTGCTCTAATTACCCTCTGCCGCCATCTCCTCCGCCTCTTCCCCTCCCACTGTCTCCCCCCTTCCCTCACCTTCTCCCCCTATTTCCTCTCCCTCATTTCTCCTTCAGTCTCTTCTCACAGATTCTAAATAAACCAAAATGATTAAACCAACACACTCCAGAGGAAGTCCGCTTGCTCTCGGAGTTTTTCTGAACGTTCTCCTCCTTTCTCTGCCTCTCAACAGTTGACCACGACATCAAGCCCTCCGAGCACGTGTTCTCTCCTCCATCACTTCAGGACAAGATGGGTTTTGATGAAGTGAGTCATGAGATCTCCTCTCGGCACATTTACTTTGTATCCGTTTCTCCCTCTTCCTGTTTTCAATGCATTGCTGTATTTTGTGCCGCTGGTTGTGTGTCCGTCCTGCTCAGGTCGAGTAAACACGTTAGTGCGGACTGAAATGAGCTCCTTCCTTAATCTGTCCCCCAACGATTTAGATTTTACTGATCAACCTGAAGCGTCGACTGGACAGAAGGACCAAGATGTTGAAAACGTTCGCAGCGCTGGGTCTCCACTCCACCCTGACAGATGCTGTGGATGGCAAGTAGGTCGCACAAACAGAGGACAGCCTGCTAAACTGACCTACTATATCAGATGTTTTAATCCTTAAAAAGGCAATTTTTAAAAAATATTTTATGAAGACTCAACAAACGTGACATTCGGCACCTTATCTGTCTGTGTGACTGGGCGCTAAGACGACAGTCTGACTCCCATCTCTTACCACGCTTCCTGACATCTTTATCCAGACATCCTGTTGAAGCTGTGGTTTGCTGTCGAGACAACAAAATGGTTCCGCTCCTCAGCACTTTAATGCAGGTCTAAGAAGGCCCTAATCCTTCCTGTAGCCTCTGTTTGTTTGGCAATGCCTCGGTTGTCCCAGCGTTCTGAGTGTGACTGCTCCTTCTCCTTCTCAGGGCTCTCAATACGTCCCAGCTGCAGGCGTTGGGGATAGAGATGCTGCCACAATACAAAGACCCTTACTCCGGACGGGTCCTCACCCGGGGGGAGATCGGCTGTTTTCTCAGCCATCACTCGATATGGACTCAGGTGAGGAGGGGGACAGAATGTCTGTCTCTGTCTTTCTATCAAGGATTTCCAGGCATCCAGGTGTGTCAGTCTCCACTTTTGTTTTATCGTCACGAGTGTTTTTGTTGACTTTTTTGACCTTCAGGTGTTGGAACGCGGCCTTGAGAAAGTTCTTGTTTTAGAGGATGACGTCAGATTTGAACCCAGGTTCAAGCGACGGCTGCAGGCCATAATGGAAGACATAGACAGAGCCCAGCTGGACTGGGACCTCATGTAAGAGAAGCCAGAAGACATGTTTGTACTTCTTTGTGAGGACTCTAACTGACATAACGCCTTCTCCTGCCCCTAACCTTAACCATCATGACTAAATTCCTGACCCTGACCCTGACCCTGACCCTGACCCTGACCCTGACCCTGACCCTAACCTTAACCCTAAAACCTCAGCCTTAGCCCTCAAGCAGCCCTTTGAAGTTGTGAGGACAAGATAAAATGTCCTCACCTTGCCAGTGAAATGCATAATAGCCTAGCTATGTAGCATTTACAAGAACACACACACACACACACACACACACACACACACACACACACACACACACACACACACACACACACACACACACATATATGCTGTGTTTTTATAAATGACAGTGAAAGGTTTGCATTCAGCATCATTAACAGCCTGTTGCTGCAGCTACATCGGGCGCAAGCGTATGCAGGTGCAGCAGCCGGAGCAGTCCGTGGACGGGGTCAACAACTTGGTGGAAGCCGACTACTCCTACTGGACCCTCGGCTACGCGCTGTCGCGACGAGGAGCCAGGAAGTTGTTGGCAGCTGATCCTTTTACGAAGATGCTGCCCGTGGACGAGTTCCTGCCCATCATGTACAATAAACACCCCAAGTAAGTCTCAAGTTTGTTTTGTTTTTTTCACATTTTACACTTTGACATCCGAGTAGGCGACGGAAAAGAATCTTTTATTAGTACCCTGAGAGCAGAAATTACTGTTTTCACATTGTGTTTAGTACACACACATTATTATACATGAAGCTAGAAAAGGACACATGCAATCATCAAAAGAAGGGTGTCAGACTAAGTAAGCTGCCCACAACAGGCCCTCTGAGCATTTGGGTCGGTACCGTGCTCAAGGGCACCTTGACATTGCTCCAGAAATATCCCTGCAACCTTCCCTCAAATAGAGAAACATCAAATTTTTCAGCCAAGCTAATACTGTTCCAAAAAGATATTCCCTGACCGGGAATCGAACCCAGGCCGCGGCGGTGAGAGCACCGAATCCTAACCACTGGACCACCAGGGAGTGGTGTGTGGGCCTCTCAGATTAAAGTATCCTAGGCTTGATCTCTGTGAGTAACTGGTCCTGGTTGGGTTCTTGAAGGCAGTTAAAAGCAGATAGTAGGCTGCGGTGCAGAGGAGCTACTCGCCAGTATTTCTCTAAACATAGAAACAAATGTGTTGGAGGAGTTTTAAGGCGTGAATGTAATTTTAGTTTTGGTCGACCACAGCCTCCGTGCAGGAACATCATATTGCTTCTGTCCTGCTGTGCTCCCTCACACAGAACCTGATTGTTCTTGGGGTTCAGCAAGTACGATTCCTTGAGCAGGACACACAATGCCTGCCTTTCTGTTTCTTTCTATCCTCTTTGAGACTTGCTGTGTCCTGCGCTCCATCTGCACCTCCACCTCCACTACAGCTCACCCGCTCTTTCCTGAGCCCTCCTCTCAGTTGGTTTTAAGCTTTCTTTTTGAAGTCTCTGTTTTGCTTACCTTCTTTCTTCACAAACCTAATTTTGTGCTTGGAACCTCCTCGCGTCATCCGCTTCTCCTCCCACATCCTTCTCTCTCATTCTGAGGAATGCAGGCCGGCTCTTCCTGCTGCTGGGAGAAGGGGACAGGATTCCCATTGATTGAGGTCTAACGGGGGGTTGGTTTGGAGATGGACGCTGGGTTAAGTATGTTATTACATCAATGCACACGTGTGTCTGCTGCAGTGTGTGGATCATGAATGAGTGCAGTGTGAGAAAGGCTGATCAAACTGAAAGAAAAACGGGCAGAAACACGAGAATCCGTGAAAAAAATATAGAGCTATAGAACTAATATAGAGCTATCTTTCTCTATATAAATATAGAGAAAGATTGTAGATGTAGAAGATTGTAGATAAGGAATTTTATTTGTTGTGAGCTTTATATCTTCTAATTACAAACTTTCTGTCCCAAATGCATATAAATAAAACGCACAAATGCAGAACAGCAAACCCATTGACAAAGCCTTCATTGTTTGGAAAGTTGGTGTGTGTGTGTGTGTGTGTGTGTGTGTGTGTGTGTGTGTGTGTGTGTGTGTGTGTGTGTGTGTGTGGTAGCATAGATGAGCTCTAATAAAGGTGTAGGGTTTCACCATCCCCACATGGTGCTGACAGGCTTTAAATGGTCGCCTGGACAGCAGGGACTTGACCTCTGCGTTGACCTCTGCTGTCTTCACGAGTGTGACTGGACCCTGCTGACGTGTCACGGTCCCTGGCCTCAGTGGTGTCCTCCTGATGCCCTGCTGCAGACCAGATTGTTTTTTTCCTGCAAGGCAACAGTGAAGCTAAAACCTTGAAGTAATTACATTTTAGAGTAGATTTCCATTCAGATCTGCTCAGCAGTTTATTTATTTATTTATTCACGCTCATTTGTGCATTGTGGGGTTATGTGGCTTTCATTATTTAAGTGTTCAGACAGCCTTCTTGTTTACTTCAGTCTGTCCAAAGGGGCATGTAAACAATCCCATATGGTCCTGATATTTGCTATTGTGAACCATCACCAATCACATAGGCGCTTCTCTAGGGACCACATTTGTATATCAACATAATTTTTATTAAAAAGAACATAGTCCCTTTGAAATGTATAAATCCTAAATTCAGAATTAATCTAATGCAATTTTAACATCATTACATCACATCAAGGTAGTTTAAATCTGAAGCTGAGGTTATACTTCTACTTTCTGGCCCACACTGCCCTCTTTAGGTAGCTCTCGGTAGTACTTTGATGCCCAAACCATGTACGGTAATTTCATAAACGATTTTACAATTGCGCAGCATGATAAACACAATCCCAAACCGGCTCAGGTGAATTATTACATCTTTTTGAACCAAATTTGACAGAGACAGACCAACACATGCCAATTCCTCTCAGTAAGTTAGGCTAATCAGCAGGTGAGTATCAAGACTGCAGAAAATGTCGTTGTCGCTGTGCTTGATGTAGATTAGAGGACCATTTCTGTAAAAAAAAAACCATCAGTTTGTAATCAAAAGATTAAGAAGTGATGCAGAAGAACATCTTCTTTGTGTTTTCTGTTGCACTATAATGCTAATAATTAAATAATTTTTTTCCCCTTCAGCACTGAGTACATGTCTCACTTTGAGCCACGGGACCTGAAGGCCTTCTCTGTGGAGCCGCTGCTCATTTACCCCACCCACTACACTGGGGAACCTGGTTACATCAGCGACACGGAGACCTCCACCATCTGGGACGATGACGCTGTAGCCACAGACTGGGACAGACAGCAGGCTCAGAAGACAGCCCAGCAGGGTAGAATCCGTCCTGTGGCACAAAACAGTGTCACAGGAGACTCACCACCTCCTGCAGCCCGAACGTCTCGGGACGAGCTGTGAGACAGGCTCAGACAGAGAACGCCACGTGTACCACCCACCTGAAAAACACTTGAACCAAAAACTGACACACACACAAACACATCCTGATTCCCCGGCGGATTTAAGCAGAGTTTACACTGCGGCCTGATTAATGGACACTGAACAGAGGAAAACGAGTAGACTCTGGGACGAGGGCCAGCACGTCTTTAGCACAAACTTTATTTATTCCCCTTCTGCGGGCAGGTGAAGACAGGTTCAGCCTTCAAAACCTCCATTTGCCCGATACTGTAAAGGCCTTCTCATGAGTCCATTTTTTTATATTATTGTGAAGATTCATGTTATTTAAGTAGATCAGCTGTGATTCTCTTAAGGTACTTAAGAAATAAACCAATCTCACAAAGTTTTTCACCGCTAACTTTGTGGAACCATTTCATTTTCTTCCATCCTTTACCAAAACTCACCTCGAGCCCCATTTATATCTTGATCTTTGCCCTTAAAGTTTAAATGAAATATGCTTAAAAAAAAAGGACCCTAAAGCCTTTGCTAAACTACAAAGTTAGGACTCTGCAGACATGGGGAAATAAACACTGTCAACAGGCTGGTTCTGTTAGTCAGTGTATCAGCGGTAAAATTTTACCTTACCTAGAGGTTCTATGGGTTGATTTTTTTTCACATTCTTGGTCTCAGAATTCATACTGTTTTAGCTTGGAAATGAGTGGCTGAATTATTCATGTCTTTGGCACAGGCTGTTTCTGTTAGTGAAGCTATGCTGAACAAATAAAACAACTTCTCTGTGTCTGTGTGTCTGTCCAGTCTGAAGCTTAATATTTCAGATAAATGTAGTTTCCAACAATTTTTGTGAACTGGTTACATTGTAGAAAGATCAACAAAAGAACACATGATCTCCATTGTATCTTTGTGCTGTAGCAACAGACATGCACATGCATGCACACTGAAAGAGAGAAAACAGTTAAAATAGGAAAGTTCCTGGAACTATTTTTATCTAAAGACTGATTCAATATATTGACTCTGCTGCTCAGAAGTTGTATCTACTATTTAATAGTCTCCGTCTATAATGGATCTACTATTAAGTAATAAAGTGGCAAGTAAGATCTGCAGAAGCTTCAGGATGAGGTGCTGATGCTGTTGAGGCGGAAGCCAATGAGACACATAAAAATTGATCTCAAAATTTATGTAAAGCAGTTTGGGTCAGATGCAATTAATGAATTATGTTGTGAATCACACACCAATATGACTCTTATTAATCTAAAATCAATTAATAAACTTAATTAAATTGATTAATTTACATGTATTTCTCATGTATCCCTCAACTTTAAATTTTCAAATCAAATAAATAACAAATCGTTTATGTTTCCATCTGCTGGTGATGTTTGGAATGACAAGTAGGCTGTGCCAAGCAATAAATTAACATATATTTCGTGATGCGATGAGGCATTGTATTTGTGTATTTATTCCTGTTATCTCTCAAAATATTATTGAATCTGCTGCTGTCATATAATTTTTGGTTAAATGTTTCACGGTCATTTAGCTACAATCACAACCAGTTCACTCTGGTAAAACAACTATTATCTCATCTGGTTAGAAAACTTTCCTCCTCAAGTTTTTTCTTTGTCCTTGTAATTAACATCAAATTTCAGTTACCTATAGTGAGCTCAACCAATTTCTGAAGAGTGAAAAACAAAAAAGAAGTTAACAAAACGAAACAAAGCCAAGATGAGGGAAAGCTACTGTTCATAATACAAATGTGTTGCATTAATGGTGAAAAAATTATTTTGTATTTGAAAAATGATTACGCGACTATTATTTTTTAAAAACGTCATGTTAATATTTAATTTTCGAATGAAAAACACGACTTTCTTTTAAGATGTCACAGTTCAACATTACATCACAAGCTTATTGGTTTATTATGAAAGATCTACATCACAGACGTGTAACAATAAAGAAGTAAAGTCGTCTTTGAAATAATTAATCCACCATTGAACAAAATTCTTAGAAAATAGACTAATCAATTAACAACAGCGTCTATTGGACCTACTCCTTTTTTTTTTTTTTTTTTTTTAAAAAAAGGTTGGATCAATTGTTTTAATTGTGCGTAAGAATTACAGCAATACTGGCACTACTAACGTAAAGATAGTATAGTGTAATGGAATCATAATTATAAGGTTTATAGTAATTTAGTGCTAGTTTAGAAAGTGGGACACGCGTCCGGTTTATGAGGGCGTCACATGACATCTGTTTACTCCGCTGTCGGTCTACCAAACTTATGATTACAAAGTCCCGCCTACATAGTTCACCACAATTGGTCGACAGCTGAAAATTTTTTTCTCACTGGGTGAAGTTGTGTCTATCAAAACACTTTAAACAAGTTTGCATGCACACGTTAAAGAGCTGTGTTGTTATGGACATGAGATATAGCCATAAAAGTATGTCATAATTATTATTATTTTTATTCTTTCAGTAGCAATTATCTTGAAACTTGTCAGAATATGAAATTAATAGTTTGTCGGTTGGCATAGTTATTTTCATCATGAGAAGAGTCAAAGTTAGCTAAATGTAACACCCCTGATCGAGCTAGCATGTCGTATAAGTATATAGTCATCTGGAAAACATTTTTTATTATGCTATTCGATATTTCAAAAACTAATGTAACTCCTCTTTGAGCTTTAAGGTAGTCTTGTAAAAAAAAAAAAAAAATGTAAGTCTTGAAATCTGACTCCCGTTGACCCAGTTAGCTTTTAGCTCAAGCTTTGCAAACAAAGCGAAAAACTACTTTATTTAGCACTGTCCTGTCTTGTAGTGTCGTGTATTAAAATAGCATTTTGACTGATCATTGGATCATTGCTATAATCATTTGTATCATTATTACACTTTGGTTTCATGGAATTAAATAAACATATATGTCTACTTCCGCATATCAAAAAGTTAATTATAAAAAGTGAACGCTTCTGATAGTTATTAATAATACATGTAATAATCACAGCACATATATTCGTGAGGTAATTTTAAAATTCAATTCCACTTTTCAGTCATTTTTTGTAGTGGGTTTCGTTCATTAAAGATATACAAATTATATCGAATAAAATCAAATTGCATAAGTAGAACAAAGTTATCCTATGTTTTTAGTTTGAAGTGCAAGATTTTAATTCCCCCCATTCCTGCATTATTATTGTGTAGAATTCCCATTGAATTTCTGGCAATGAGAGTATAAAGTGTAGAGGCATTTATGTGAATCTTTTGTTCTTTACTGGTCTGATTCTCTGATTCAGCAGACTGGATGTGACCTTGTGACCCTTGGTTGCCAGGGAAAGAGCGGTGGGGCTATGGCTGTTGAGGGTACAGTTGGGGAGAGCCAGCTCCAGAGGATTATCAGAGATCTGCATGGTACGCTGCCTTTATGTGTGTGCTTGTGTGCATGTGTGAGACTGGTTGTGGGCATTTTTTTTCAACAAAGTAGACAGAAGGTTTCCCATTGTGACCTCAGGGACATTAGCACATTATTGTACACTTGGAACTATCTCGCAGCTCTTATTCACCAAATCAGTTTGTGAAATGGACGTCTGAGTCATTCTTGTTGTAAGGGTGTGGTGGACGATTCTGTCATCATGCAGCGAGATAGAAAGTCTGTTCTGAGGGTGCATCCATCACAGGTGTCTTTTCAACTTTTGCGATGGATCAGAGGCAAGTAGTTGATTTACAAAGTAGCTTTTAGTTGGAATCAAAGGGAAACCTAGATTGACCATAGATGACGGTTCTAGAATAGTGAGTGTCTATTCAAATGGATTTGGAAAATGTAACTGCTGCATTTATCAAATGTAGCTTTTCTATAGATTTATATAGTAATAAGACCACGTGATATTCATCAGTTAATGTATTATATTTTTTAGTACAAAACAGTTTTATTCTATTCTATCATGTTTGTAAAGCATTTATATCTTTATGTCTGCCTTTATATGTTTGTATATTCTGTGTTTTTTCAGTGCCATTTTAATCTTTTAAATCTGGCTTTTATTGACCCATTTTCACTTTAATTACATGAATTTCAGAGGCAGTTGCAGAGCTTTCAAAGGAGTATCGGGAGAGTGGTGAGCCCATCACTGATGACAGTACCAACCTGCACAAGTTCTCTTACAAACTTGAATACCTACTACAGGTAAGATTTGAGTCTGAAATGTACATAACACTTGCAAATGTGGATGGATAAAAATTTCAGACCAACACAGTTTATATCCTAACTAAAAGAAAGTCTCAAGCAGAGAGGTGCATCATAGGTTGGTCGAAAATCTTGTCATTCTTGTATATATAACTGATGCTACCTAAATGAATATTGTTGTGGGCCATAGAGACAGTATTAACTAATAATCATGCTCATGACAGCACGACAGCCTCCGTCATAAGCTAAAATTGTTCTTGCAATTTTACTGTCATTGGGGAAAATCTAACTGACTTAATCATTTAAGGCCAACATTTCTATATCTTGCAGTTTGACCAGAAGGAGAAAACCACATTTCTTGGGACAAAGAAAGATTATTGGGACTATTTTAATGACTGTCTGGCAAAGGTCAAAGGAGCCAATGATGGGATCCGCTTTGTTAAATGCATTACAGAGGTTTGTTATTTTTTTTGATTAAGATAAAATAAAATATTTCTTATAAAAAATGGATTGTCATTGTTTTTGGGTTGTGACTGATGATATTAAGACTGCCTCATAGCTCATTTAAAACCATTATTTGTTTTTGTTGTAGCTGAAAACCACATTGGGCAAAGGAAGAGCATTTATCCGTTACTCCCTTGTACACCAGCGACTGGCTGACACTCTGCAGCAGTGCCTGATGAACCAGAAAGTCACCAGGTAAAGTTATGGGAGTGTTTCACTGAGATTTAGATTTGTATAAAATACACATTCAAGATATATATATTTTTAAACTATTATCATAAAAGAATTTTATTTTTTCTACTGATACTGTTTAAAAAAATCCCCACACTGATATATTTTTTTTGTTCCTCAACATACTGTATACTGTACTGTAACATCTATGTCATACCTCTTACTGCAGTGACTGGTACTATGCAAGAAGTCCCTTTTTGAAGCCCCACCTAAGTGTTGACATTATTAATCATCTCTATGAGCTCAATGAGATACAGTTCGATGTGGCTTCCAGGGGTCATGATCTTGATGCGTCCTGGCCCACTTTTGCAAGGTAAGCAACAAAATAAAATCACAAAAGCAAATTTGTGATAAATTGAATTGAATTAAACAAATATTAAATGCATAAATGTCTTATACTAACAAAATTCTGTTTCTGATCTGATAGGAGGACACTGGGAAGTGCAAACTCACCAGGACACATGTGGAAACCTCCCAGCCGTAGTTCTAGTATTAACAGTCTAGCAAGCTCTTATTCCCAGGTACGACTCAATATCTTTACAGTTGTATCATAACTACAATATATAATATTCACCGCTTTTCTATGTTTCCTAACTTTTTTTTATTTTGCCAAAATCTAGCAAGCTCCTGACTTCCCTTTTAGTCCCGATTATGGCCAGAGTCTGTTGAATGACTTGAACGAGTCTCTGCCCCCCTGCAGAGAAGACGTCAGTACAGTTGAAGACCTTCGCCTGGAGCTCGACCAGTCAGAGCTGAAGCACAGAGCGCTTCTTGACAAGGTTCAGCAACTCAGCGAGGAAGCTGCTGAGCTCAGAGGAGTAGTTGTAGAACTTCAGAGGCAGCTGGATGCATCTCTTTCTGCCCAAGAGGAGCAGCAAGGCTTGCAGGAAGAAGTTAAAGCTCTTCAAGAGAGGGAGAGGGCCCTGACTAGAGAGGTGGACACACTCAGAAATAGAGAAACAGCTCAGGAGGCTGAACAGCAGCTTCTGCAGAAAAAGTTGACAGCTGCTGAAGGGAAGAACATAGAGCTCATGGCAAAGTTGGATGGAGTTCTAAATGAGAAGGGCCAGCAAGCAGCCAGCTTCTTCGATTCAGCTCAGAAGATACATGAATTGCTGGACAGATTGAAGGAGGCAGAGAAAGGAAAGATGGAAGCTGTGGCAGAAGGGGAGGAGAGGAAGAGACAGACAGAGAGGCTAGAGGAGGAGCTGAGGGTTAAGGAGGCCTTTTCAAATGATGCTGAAAACAAATTGGGAGCTTTAGTTGCATCTGCATCTGAGGAGAAGGTCAAGTTGGAGGCCAAAGTAGAGCAACAGATTGCAGCCCTTGATAACCTTCAGGGTGCTTTGACACTGAGAGAAAAGGAGACAAGTAATCTACAGAAGCAGCTGCAGGACCTTCAAGACTTTCTAGAGAAAAAGGAACAGGAGTTGCAAGAGGTGAAATTGACTGCAGACAAGGATAAAGATGAAATGCAAGAGAGTGTTAGCGGCTTGAAAAAGTCATTTGAAACAGAAGTCAGTGCACTCGAGGAGCAACTACACAAAAACGAGGCAGAGATTAACTCCAACCACAAGACACTACAACAGCTAGAGGCCAAGAATCAAATCCTGACTAAAGACAGGGACAAACTAACCACTAATGTTGTTGAGCTGGAAGGTAATATCAAGGAACAAGGGTTAAAGATAGAAGACTACAAAATGCAGTGTGCCAGTCTGATGGAACTGAATGAGAAGCTGTTGGCTACCGTCAAAAGAAATGAGGAGCTGATGAAGGAGATGGCTGAAAACAGGCTTGCACTCGAAAATGAATTAGCAACTCTAAGGTCCTCTGAGAAACACCTTCGAGGCCAGTTGGATGATGCCAAGATGACAGTGGATGAAAAGGAGAAACACTTACGAGAAGAGAATCGCAAGCTAGATGAGAGTTTGCAGCGATCAAATGTGGCCGCGAAGATGTCAGAGGCGATGTCAAAACGGCTAGAAAAAGAAAACCAGAGTTTGAGAGAAGAGCAGGACACTATAAAAGCAGCTCTAGGTCAGATGCAAGCTGACCTGAAGAGAGTTCATGGGCAGATTGGAGATCTGGAGAAGAACCTGGGAGTTTCACGCAAAAATGAAACAAGTCTCCAAGAACAGCTGCAAGCTAAAGATGCTCAGCTAGATAGTAAAGAGAAGACACTAATAGAGCTCCAGTCCCGGATTAAAACTCTGGAAACCAGGGAGAAAGAGCTGGTAAAAGCTAAAACTGATGTGGAAGAAATGTGTGCTAAACAGACAGAAATGTTTGAAAGGGTTAGTTCTGAGAAGCACATGATAGAAAATTCCCAGCTGGAGAGGAGTGCGGGCCAAGCAAAGGAGAACCAGGAAGTGAAAACTAAACTGGCTGTAGCTGAGAGCCAGTTAGAGGTGAGTTTGAGTGATGTGTCCAGACTCCAGTCAGAGCTCATGGATTTAAAGGTGGAGTTTAAAAAGTCTGAGGAGGAAAAGCTGAAGTTACAAGCACAGCTGGAGGTGACAGAAGCTCAGAGAAATGAGCTCAGGACTCTCACTGAGCAGCTGAAGGCTCAGGCAGAGGCTCTCAATCAGAGTCACGTAACAGAGCTGATGGAGTGCAAAAAGAAAGAGGAGGCACTGAATGAACAGAGAGACAAAGAACTGGCTGCTCATGCTGAACTGGCTATTTCTACAACTGCCATCCAAGAAGAACTGGCTACAGCAAAGGCTGAAAATGCCAGGATAGCTTCAGAGAGCAGTGAGATACGTGAGAGTCTGCACAGGGCAAACACAGAGATGGCAGAGCTCGGGATGACCATCTGCAGGCTGGGTGCCGAGAAGGAAGAGGTCAAAGAACACTGGCAAGAGGACACCACCAAGATCGAAGAGCTGGTCAAAGAGATGGAGCGAATAGAACATGGTATGGAAGAACTCCAGCTGGAGAATGACAGACTGAGAGAGGAGTTGACGGAGAGAGAGAATCTCCCAGAGACTCTCAAGGAACTCCAGAAGCAGCTTGAGAAGGCTACCGAGGAAGTGCAGAAAATGAAGGACTCCAGTCGAGAAGAGACAGAGGCCATCAAGTTCCAAATGAGTTCAGAAAGCATGAATCATCAATTACACAAGAGAGTGAGTTGTTATATTCTAAAATTATGTTGAAGGTTGAGGTGACAGGGGTGCCTAAATCCTTCTAAAACAAGGATACAACGCTCATGTAAATGAAGCACCCCTAATCTCAATCCTTTTTTCACAATATCATAGGATATTTACATGATCATTATAAACATGATAGCATTCAGCTGAAAAGATGGCTGCTTATTTTTATTGGTGCTTCTCTCCCACTTCAGAGTCTGAATGAGCAACTGGAGAAAGTCAACGCTGAGCTACAGGAGGAGATGAAGAATGTTTCCCGTCTGGAGGCTCGAGTGTCAGAGCTACAGGTTCGTCTTCCTAATGTGATTATTCGTAGTTACCGATAAAATACATACGGCACACTGCTGAAAGTATTCTTTGAAGGTCATTTTTCAGTAGTTTCCTTTAAGTGCAGAAGGCAAAATAATAAAAGCTTTGAGATCATACTTTCATTGTGTTTTTTTCATCCAGGCTGAAAATGAGCAAAACCTTCAGCTGCTTAGTGAAAAAGACACCTATGTCACAAAGAATGAAGCAACCATTTGTGAGAATGCAGATGAGATCAAGCGGCTGACAGATGCAGTCAGCAGGTGGGTTTACTATTCAGGATTCATGTATTAAAGCAGAATAAGAGCCAACCACTTCTACTCTGTTCAGCGCTGAGGAAGCACACTTAGCCGTGCAAACGGTCTGTGAGGAACTGAAGAAGAAACTCAACTCAACAGAAGCTGAGAAGGCAAACCAGCACCTGACAATGTCTGCAGAAATCGACGACCTCAACAGAACAAAGACGAATCTTGAAGAGCGGCTCATTGAGCTGATCAGGTATGAGACGTCAGAAGCGTCAAGTCTCCCTTTTGGACAACTTTTACAGTGAACAAAGGGCATTAAGTTTATTTCCTGTTGTCTTTGTCATGTTTGTTTGAGCAGCTCTGGTATTTCAGACTGCACTTATATGGCGCTCAACTAATTATCATTTTAAAAGGCTAAGACTTTACAAATACACTTTAAAAGATGCAGTATGGAATGTCAAAGCCCCCTCTTGGGTTGTGCAGAGGAGAGATGTTCCTGAACAGAAAAACATCTTTTTTGTATTTTTTCTTTGCCAGTTTTAGTTCCCACTGTGACTTCCAAACTTTTGTGTCACAGACAGCACAGATTTCTATGAACCCTCACTGGTGACAGTATGTGCTTTTTTGCTTTAAATCAGGGACAAAGATGCTTTGTGGCAGAAATCAGATGCCCTGGAATTTGAGCAGAAACTGCGAGCAGAGGAGCGCTGGTGGTTAGTGGATAAGGAGATCACACACTGCCTGGACTGCCAGAGCCAGTTCACCTGGTGGCTGCGCAGACATCATTGCAGGTGAGCCTTCGTCTGTCCCAAAGTGAAGGACAACAACACAGGCAATTATTTTTTAAAAACTCAAGACCCCTCATCTCAATAATGGAATCATTTCTAGGCTTTGTGGCCGCATCTTCTGCTACTACTGCAGCAGCAACTATGTGATGACCAAGCAGAGCGGGAAGAAGGAGCGCTGCTGTAAGGAGTGTTACACCGAACACAGTGCGGTGGTGGAACGATTCACAGCAGCAGAGCTGAGTCCTTCAGACTCTCAACCTCCCCCACCAGGAGCTGAACCTCAGTCCCCTCCTGAACCAGCACCATATAAACCCACTCCCAGGGTTACAGGTGAGAGACAACCATCAGGAGTTTCAAATACTGAGGTTTATTTACAGGCTCTATTCAGAAAGATACCTGCTTTGTTTTTGCTTTCAAAGAATTATTCACATTAAAAAATGTTCTTTTTTCTTTCATTCTTCCCAGTGTCAGAGCCCAGCAACAGACCTGATGATGGAGCTTTTGACGTCATCACAGAAGAGGAAGTAAATGGTGTTTATGACAGTGACACCACATCCCAGACCACATCACTGGATGGCGAACAAGACCGACGCCCTCATGGAGCGTTGAATACGTGAGCATGTTGGATGATTGTTTCCACACTTCACTTAGATGTTTTCTTAGTTTGATGTCTTCAAATCAGTCAGAAAATAAATCAACCTCAACTTCTTATTCATTTTTAATATTGGATGATGTGTATGTCCATTCTGGATCTTACAGGAGTGGTGGTGATATGACCCCAGATGATCAAGAGGACCATGTCCCTACTGTCCAGGATTCAGAAATTAACCTTCTCAAATCAGGAGAAATCACGTGAGCTTCTCCACTGGTGTTTTATAGTTCAAATAGCTGTAACGATACAGCTTGTGACGATACAGTTGACAAAATGAAGTTCTCCTCATCTCAGGCTGACTGTCCCGCTCAGCATTGATGATATCTCAGGATTTGGGGATGGTCTCAGGGAGCTGTTTATCAAGTCCAGCAGTTACAGTGTCATCACCATTGAAGTCAGCGACAGTGGGCCAACAATCAGCTGGATGTTCTCCTCAGAGCCCAAGAGCATCTCCTTCAGCGTCATCTACAGGGAGTCCGCTGACACACAGGTGGAACAGTCAAAGGTAATGTATTTTCCGGGCTATAAGTCGCTCAGTCGCACCAGCAAAAAATGCGTAATGAAGAAGAAAAAAGCATATATAAGTCGCACTGGACTATAAGTCGCACTGGACATTTTTGGGGAAAATTTTATTTTATAAAATCAGAGACCAAGAACAGACATTACATCTTGAAAGGCAAGTTATGGTAATACGACAGAAAAAAGAACAACGGGCTGAATAGGTGTCTGGTATGCTAACGTAACATATTAACAGTAATTCAGCATAAACAACATAATATAAGTTTACCAAATCCTCATCTCACTCCAAATCCCTAAATCCATTAAATTCTTCATCCTCAGTGTCACTTCTGAGCAACTCCGCCAACTCCGGAGGTAGATGGCACGCTGCTTCCTTTTCTGCTTGGCTGTTGTCAGACTCAGCATCAGTTCCAGTTAGAATTATTCTGGCCGTTACGAATCCTGACAGGATGGTTTTGGTTCTCACTGAAGTCCACGTTTTCTCGATCCATCCAATGACTTCCAGGAAAGTTGCATGGTGCATCGTCCAGGTTGCCGTAAAGCTGTGTTCTCCATCTATCATCCACTCCTCTCGCAGTTGACGCAGGACTGTCTTAAAGCTCCGGTTCACCGAGATGTCAAGTGGCTGGAGTGCTTTGGTGAAGCCTCCAGGGACAATGGCAGGGATGGAGTTGAAAACCTTTAATTTATCTTTGAACTGTTTATGTGCGCTCGCATACCATCACCTTCCATCACAAGCAGGCCTGTGCGTGTTCTAAAGAAGTTATCCGGACGCTTAGTGTAGCACTTTATAAGCCAAAAGTTCATCACTTCTTGACCCATCCACCCTTTCTTGACTCATTCACAGCCACGACAGCTGAGGGGGGTTGGATTTTTGGCATGGTTTTCCGTTTAAAAATGAGCATTGGTGGCAATTTTGATCCATCTCCACAACATGCCAGCACCACTGCGGAGTGTGATTTCTCATGACCAGTTGTCACACTCTTTTGCCCTTTCTCTTCATCACTTCGGCCCATGGCGATGTCAAACGTGAGAGGGACCTCGTCCATGTTAATAATATGATCCGGTGTCCCGTTGTGCTCGATTACTTGCTTGTCAAGAAACTCACGGACAAGGTCGACCTTGGCTTGGAAGTCTGCTGGCAGTTTTTGGGACGTCGTAGTCCGGGCTCTGATAGAGAGGCGGTTGCGTTGCATGAAGCGGTAACACCAAGAAGGTCCTCCCGAAAAGTCATTAAGGTTCATTGCCTTGGCAACTACCTGGGCGTGGAGACGTAACTGCACCGTTGACAAGCATCTCCCGGCAGAACGTTGTTCAAGCACCCATTTGTGAACTTTTTCCTCAAGCTGTGGCCATCTAGCTTTTAGCCCGCGATTAGCTTTTTTTGTTTTCTTCATTGCATTTAGAGTATCCTCCGCTTTTCGCCAGTCCCTCACAAGTTTCTCGCTCACTCCAAACTTTCTTTCTGCTGCTCGATTACCGCTTTCGGCTGCATATTTTACTACTTGCAGCTTGTAATCTGCAGAATATGATTTTCTTTTGGGGGGCATTTGTCTTCAGTCTTACGGACAAACACATCAGGACTCAACGGAAGCCGGAAGTGGACATGTTTTTTTTTTTAACCCCGAGAATTGTTTTTTATCGCGAGAAAACAAGTTTCCGTTTCCGGATTTTATTTTATTTATTTATTTTTTTTTTTGAAACAATGGGCTGATTATTTTTGTAAGAACCAGCATTTGTATGATTGAAATCAAGATGTTACAGAGAAAAGTGTGTCATTGCTGGTTGGGCTGTTTTGTTCTCAGGTTCTCATTCCTCTGACTCGCTGCAGTTCCCACAAAGAGACAATCAAGGGGCAGCTCAAAGTGCGACACGCCGGCCTCTACTCACTGGTCTTTGACAACTCGTTCTCACGGTACATTAATGAACACTCTAACTAGGATTGTTCCTGTTCCTGCTGAAAATTTACAGGATATACAGTATGTCTGTGCGCATCCGTGCACGCCTAAAGGTCTTTCTTCAGGTTTATTAAATTTGACTTATTTGATCCTTATATCTTCTAACAGATTTATCTCCAAGAAAGTTTTCTACCATCTGACCATGGAGAAGCCCATCATCTACGATGGAAGCGACTTTCCATGAAGCTCATATACAGACAGACAGACAGACAGACCCACACACACACACACACACACACACACACACACACAC
>BJFM01000287.1:7190-25934 GCA_016586285.1 Arothron firmamentum | reverse complement strand
TTTTTTTTTTTTTTTTTTTATTTTTAGAAACGACAGTGGCTCATTAACGACGGTAGAACATTTGTACCTGATAACATTAATTAAAGGCAACTTTAAAAAGTCAGATTACTATAATCCAAAATCATACCTACTGCAGTCATAACTGTCTATAAATGTGTTTTCTCTCCCTTTATTCTCCTCCTTAAATCCATGATCAAGCTTGATGAGTTCAAATGTTTCAAAATGTTTGAAATGGTTGAATGTGTGTATGTGTAACAGAGCCCCCTCTCCCCTAGGCTTTGTCCAGCCTGCACCCAGAGTGTGAGCTGCTATTTCAGCTGGAGCTGGAGGAGCGCAGCTGCCTTCAGTACATCGAGGAGCAGAGCAACGGGAGCACGGAAGGTGTGTTGTTAAAATTGCTCTGCAGCAGCGTGCGTGCTTGTAAATGTGATTATGAAACATCCCACAAACGAGAACCGCTGATTGTCGGGACGGTGTTAAAATGGCAGCAGAGAATGCGCTGGCTGACCCGTCGCTCGGATGCATTTGTAGAAGAGAACGTTAATGGATTTACTTTGTTTCACCTCTGAGGACTTTGTTGTCGGCACTTTTCCCTGTTCTTGCTCCTCTCATTTACACACAGCAACGTTATTGATGTGAACGCCTTTACAGAAATGATGTGAGACACACCTCATTTACTCTCACTGTTCTTCTGAGAGTCTATTTCGCATTCCCCCTCAAATTATGAGACATCATTTGTCCTGTTTATGCTTTCTAGCCCGTCTTGTTTTGGGCCGCAGTGGTATTCACTATCAGTGTCAACACTGTGTCGTGATGCTCCTCGCAGCTTCAGGACCACGGTGCGGTGTGTGGCTGATCTGGTCCCTCCTTTAGGAAACTGCTCTCAACTTAGCCAAAAATATTGAAAACAATTAATAAACAACTATTTTTTTTTTGCTGTTTCAGTAAAAACTACACATCATGGGTGTGCACTGCCCAAGCATATATAACGTCCATGATGTACCATACTTGCGTGTATGTATTTAAAACCTCTTGTTTGTGTCCCTGCAAAGGTTGTCGACCAGTCTGGGAGGCTGTCATCTGCTGGCCTCGCGCAAATGTTGGGGAAACTGTGCACCGAGCTTGTCCCGCCATTTTCTCCTCCTTCACAAACAACACAGGTAACCAAAGTGTTAGCGCCCATCCCATCAATCAGAATCACTAGAGGAAGCAGCCCAAACATTAAACACAAACCTGACTGACAAAGCTGACGCTGAAGTCGTGTTTGACCTCAGGTTTGGTGAGCCGAAACTGCACCAGCACCGGCTGGTCCGGGCCTTCACCTGCGTACCACATCGCCTGCAGCGTGGACGAGGACACTACTGAGGTGAGGCAGGTAACGAGGTCGACCCGAGACGGGAAACAACTAGTGGGGGAAAAAAAATAAGGGAATGTAACACAGGCCTGTGACGCGCTCCGTGAAGAGTGAGAATAAAAGCTCAAGTTAGATGCTCTCAGTCCAGACAGAACCAAAGACATATAAACAGGTTTCCTGGCAGAGAGATCTCTCGCAATTTGGTCAAATGGTGCATCATTAAGTTCACTTTGAGGGCTGAGAGTGTTCTGTTTTTGTCTGGCTTCCAGACGGAGCGATCCTACTTCGCCACGGTGAAGCTGGTTTACACCACCGGCTACAGCGTGTCTCTGGTGCTGCTGGCCGTTGCTGTGTTGATCCTGCTGCTCTTTAGGTAGGAACAGTCCAGACTGGCCACGCTGTTGATCATGGTGTGATGATTTACAGGATATTTGTCATATTTACAGTTTTGCGTTATCAAAAGCATTTTTAGCATGGAAACCATGGAAACTGACAGTATAGGGCGTAATGTGGTGAAGAGAGAAATTCATTGTGAATCTGCTGATCTAGAGCCGACCTCTTTGAATAAGTGCAGCATTTCAGAGCACGGCAGATCCATAAAGAATATGAAATGAGATGGAAAAATAAAAACGAGGCTGTGACCGGATTTCACCAGGTTTCTCTGGTGTCCATTACGGATCTCGGTCCACTGATGCAGGGTTATCTGGGCTTCCTCGCCGCGCGCTTTAGAGCTTTATTTTGTGTGTGTCTCGTGCTGTGTTTTCGTTCCAAAGAGTAATTTTGTGTTGCGCCTGCAAAAGAAAACAGGCGTCGTGTTATGTCTGGTTGTGCCTAACAGGAGGCTGCGCTGCGCCCGGAACTTCATTCACATTCAGCTCTTCATCACGTTTATCCTGAAAGCCGTGGCAGTGTTCGTAAAAGACGCCGCCCTGTTCTCCAGCGACGACACCAACCACTGCACCCTCTCAACTGTAAGACTCACAACCGGTGAATTCTGTCCTCTTGTAGTCACACATCGTCTCCCTTTGACACTGAATATCCCATAAGCGGCTGCCTGTTTCTGCCTGTTTCTGCCTGTTTCTGCCTGTTTCTGCGGGGCAGTTTGCCTGTAAGGCCTCTGTGGTCTTCTGTCACTACTGTGTGATGGCCAACTTCTTCTGGCTCCTGGTGGAAGCCCTCTATCTCAACTCCCTTCTTCTGTCTTCCTTCTGCCACACACGTCAATGTCTCTGGTGCTTCAGTCTGCTGGGATGGGGTGAGAATTTGCACCTTTCGTTCCTTTTCCTTTTAAAGTTGTGTGTGATGTGCATGCAGCCGATTTCTGAGGGGATTTTTTTCTTTACTGCGGTGGTCACGTGATTGAAAATGATGTTTGTTTTCACCACCGCAGGCGTACCGGTGCTCTTCATCAGTGTGTGGATTGGATCCAGGCTGTACTTTGAAGACACAGCGTGTGTATTAGCATTAATGTACACAATGTAATGTCTTTATTACTGCTTAGTATCTTTCTAAATGTCTTTCTTTCTAGCTGCTGGGACATCAATGAGGATTCGCCCTATTGGTGGATAATTAAGGGACCAATTGTTGCGTCCATAGCTGTAAGTGATGCATCCCTTACATAGCAAGGGGCTGATCCTCTTCTCTAACTGCGAACTCCATCCATTTCTGTCAACAGGTCAACTTCCTGTTGTTCATCAACATCGTCAGAATCCTGGTACAGAAGCTGAATCCACGTCTGATCCAGTTTAATAACTCCTCCCAGTACAGGTAATCTTCCTTCACCCCGAATGCTTGGTTTCACATAGTTTACATTTGGATTCTTTCTGATACAATAAGAATATTATAAAAGGGGAGAGCAGTTCCTGTCTATTCTGTGGTGGACGGACTTGAACGATTGGTTGACTGAGTCATTTGGTTAGAGAGGAAACCTTTGAGTACTGATTTCATATTCATTAAGAGCCTTCAACTCTAACTATCCAAGAGGGCAAGGACCATTTCCAATTAAAACAGACTCACTAATTGGCTGAACGTGTCCAGAGACATCGTGCATATCTGGCTACCTGGGGCGGGCTGAGCGCTCCTTCATTTAATTGGACCAACCAAAGGAACATACTTCTCCGCCTAATCCCACAGCCTGTTACCTCTGTCTGTGCACTAGACGCCTGGCTAAGTCCACCCTCCTCCTCATCCCCTTGTTCGGCACTCATTACATGCTCTTCAATTTCCTGCCCGACTACGTCAATGTTAGCCTGCGTCTCTGCATCGAGCTCTGCATCGGATCCTTTCAGGTACACACACACACACACACACACACACACACACACACACACACACACACACACACACACACACACACACACACACACACACACACACACACACACACACATTCATGTGTGCATCTCTTTGAAATTTTTACTGGAGCTTGATCCATTACAGCTCCTTTATACTTAACCCTCAACCTTCATTTTATTTTTCAATTTTTAGTCCCCACAAAGATGGCTAAACCCTGTTTATGCTTAATAAGAAGGCCTTGAGGCAGCTTGTATAAACATAGATTTAATTTACTATGTGTCTTTATCAATGGTCTCTTCTCCAGGGGCTTTTCGTTGCCATTCTCTACTGCTTTCTCAACCAAGAGGTCAGTAGATCACTTAAATCTTGTCACCTCTCTTCATGATGGACTGGATCTCCATCTGTGTTTAACCCTAACCACCTGTTTACCACCTAACTCTCCTTCCCTTTCTGGTTCTCCTCCATATTTCCCATCTCTAACTGCAGACATTTTCCTGCATCTTCACATACATCTCCCACCCAGAGATCATGATATGTTTCACCATCAATTTCAAATATTTCAATGAAACGTCAACATCTGCGTCACAGCCCAGTTGTAATATAGAAGTGAGCATCCAACCTGATAGTTGCAGTCTGTAACTGCTGACTGTGGGTCTCCGACAGGTCCAGAAGGAGGTTCACGTGCAGTGGCTGAGGTGGCAGGGGAGGAGTTATGGCGTGGTGTCACCTGCAGCGAAGGGCAGCCAGATGGACACGCCTTTCTAGTGATGTGCAGCGCAGATTCATCATATTATATACTGAGAAAGTGAATATGTATATATCATTTTACATACGTTATTATTAAGCGTAACACTGTAGAATTGTTTGAGTTATCATATACCGTGATTTAAAAAACTGGTAGGTCACATAAAGATCAGCATTTTGTAACAAAGTTGGTGTCCATACCTTCATATACTGTAAAATAAATATAACAAGTCAGATTTTATGCTTCTTTCTGTGATGGTTTAAGACACATTCATCATGCAGGTAGCAATGCAGTGTTAAAGGTCCAGTGTGCGAGATTTGTACTATTGTATTGTCAGAAATCTAATATACACAGACATGTTTTTGACATTGTATTATAATGTTGCCATCATGAACGTAAACATGGGACCAGTGGTAAGTTTGTTACTCATTTCAAGAGTAATATTACTTTATTTATCCACAACAAAGTAATTGGTTCTACTCTGCCTTATTTACTTGGTGTAACATTATACCAAAAAAAAAGGAAAATTCATTCTTACTCCTCAAAATTCAGACAATAACAGGAGTCTGCAGATTAGTCTCAGTCAGGGTTGGACGTCTTGACCCTGTAATTTTACTCCACCTTTGCAGATGTGCAAAAATTCTGCACAGCAAGCGTGAAGCAAACGAGACTGATCTTTTTTTGTGCTTTATCATATTTTTATATTCTTCTGCATACTGAATCAGGGTGTCTTAATATTTTACTTTATTCGTTTTACTCTAAGGACCTGACCCAGAAAACCATTAACACCACTATGTACTTATGTAGCAACTGTTTGTTGTAAAGTAAAAGAAGTTCACACTAGATCTTAGAACCTTTCCTCAGCTGATCTTTGGGCAAGATGTACATTCATTTGCAGACAATAAATCCTTGAATGGTAAGGAATCCAATCTAATCTAAATACATTATTTATTTAGTAGATCACGGCATTAGATTTACTGTCCTGCCGTGATTTAATGGTGATGAACCCCCCCCCGCCGCTTTAAGGCCTGCGTGTCGGGGTTCAGAACTGGAGCATCTGCGGGGGCCAGTGTGCTGTGTGGTAGGGGTTTGCGGAATGGGAAGTGCAGAGTTCCTGGACAGGATGTGGAAACGGGGGGGTCTCCTCCCCATTCCCACCACACCGACCGACGCAGAGCTGGCGCGCAGCTGCCTGGGTTCGCATGTGCAGCGGACAGTTGTGGCAGCTGGATGAGCCGCGATCTCTCTCTCCCCCTGCCGGTTTTTAACTGCGAGCGGAACTAATCCCGGTGAGTTTATTACCTTTTAATCCGTCGTTTGACCCCACAGGTTTATCCCACGATCTTTGCAGTCTGGCCGCTGAAGTTTTCCTCGCAAATCTTTGCTTTTCAGATTAACTGATCGAATCATCAGCGATGTTCGTAAATCTGTGTCTGTTCTGCGGCCCGCGTTAATCTTTTGTTCTGGGTGGTCGACCCAGAAAAGGGTATGTTAATAACAGGGTTTCCTTGCCATTGTGCAGGTTTGCCTGTCTGGACACGCACTTTGTCGCTGCAGAACGCGTTCGTGCGCGTAATCCCGCATTAAGCGGTTTTTACGCGCACTCAAGCGTCGAATTGTACAGTTCAAACTGTCTAAACTTGTTTTCCCTGGCCCACTGAACACACCTTCATCCCGTCCTCTTCCTCGCGCAGACTCAGGTGGTGATGGCTCATCTCTGGACTCTGGTGTCAGCCGCGCTGCTGCTTTTGTGCGCAGCCGAAAGTCTGGACAGCCCTGCAGAAAATGAAGTCCTAAAGCACACGGATGAAGATCACACCAGGAAACAGGCCAGTGACTGAGGGAGACCCCTTGTGTGCGTGGGGTGTGTAGGATGGCTATAATTAAAAGAGTTTTTGTTGTCTGCTTTTAGTCTCAGATGACTGTGAACATCACAGCGAATCTCACCGTACCAACCCGGAGCCACATGCCCACCACATGTAAGTTTGAGGTCTTTTGTATCTCTACTTTCATCCATCACTTCCTTCTATAAAAAAAAGCCTCATTTTTAACACCAGCAGCTTCCCTGAGCACAGTTTCTCCCGGCTCCAGCCTTGCTCCTCTGTGTCCAGGAAACCAGGTGACTCTGGAGAACGGCTCGGCCTGCGGTTGCCCATCTGGCCTGGTGAAGGTCGGCGGCAATTGCTCCTGCCCCGTGGGCTTCACCCCGGAGGCCGTGGGGTGCACAGGTGACTCAAGTCTTGTTGGAGTGACGTGTGCAGCACGAACATGACAATAACTTCCACAGTGAGCTTCATTTGCAGCGTGTTACCTTGTCCACACAGATGTGGATGAGTGTGAAGGTGAGGAGCCAGGGCCCTGCGGCCTCCACGCCGTCTGCATTAACACGCCCGGCTCGTACTCATGCAGCTGTCTCCGTGGTTACCTCCTGGGTGCAACAGGCTGCCAGGGTTTGTTAGCATCTTTGTGCAAGACAGAAAAAACTATTATACATTTTTAAAAAAAATGATTCCTTTTTTTTTTTTTTTTTAATGCAGATATAGATGAGTGTTCTCTGGCTGCAGTTACGGGCCTGCAGGCCTGTCGGGATGACGCCCTTTGCAGAAACACCCCCGGCTCCTTCACCTGCTCCTGCCCCACAGGATACATAATGGCTCAAAATGGACAAAGTTGTGTAGGTGAGGGTACAGTTTGTGCGTGTGACTGCGGAGGGCACCGTTTGGGGGCTTTGTATCGGGTATGAACGTTGGTGGTAACAATGTTTCTGCTTCCTCTTTCTCCTCCACAGATATAGATGAGTGCGTTTTAGAGCAGCAGTGCCGCCCGGAGTTGGGAAACGTATGTGTCAACACTCCCGGCAGCTTTGTGTGCCAGTGCCAGCCTGGCTTCAGAGCAGAAGCGCCCGCCTGCGTAGGTGAGCCTGGCTTTCGCCTTCTCCACCGTTCACCACGTGGCCTCCGAATTCTCAGTATCCACAAAAGTTCTGCATGCTTCTGCCGTTATACACCCCTGCTCTGTCCCTCTGCTCTCAGGTCCTGTGTGTCCTCATTTCACAGTGTGTCAAGGTATGAGGAGCTGATTACATCAACAGCCTGCTGTGGTGTTCTTATTATTAGCTGCTTGATTGTGAGAGTTTCCTCTAGGTTGTTATAAACATCACTCAGTCTGTCCTTTCCTTGTGCCCCAGATGTGGACGAATGTTTGGAGAGTCCTGCAGTGTGTGGCGATGGTCCGGGTTTGTGTGAGAACACGCTGGGGAGCTACAAGTGTCTTTGTCCGCCAGGTTACCAAGGAAACGGCACACACTGTGAAGGTAGTTCATTAGCATCGGGGTTTGGTATTAGCATATAAAATCTGGCTCCCTGTGGAGGCTGCGAACATTCACTTGCATGCTGAGTTTTAACTTCACCCTCTGGTGCGTTCTCCTATTTCCAGACGAGAATGAGTGCCTCTCAGGTGCTCACGGGTGTGACCCCAATGCTCGCTGTGGCAACATCATCGGCTCATACTTCTGCCAGTGCTACCAAGGCTTCAACGGAGATGGACGCTCTTGTTTCGGTGGGTTAAGGAATTTGTGCGTTCCACAATAGCACTTAGCATGCATTAGCCCTCCCTTGTGCCAACACTTAGGCGTGAAACACTTGACTTTAAGTGCTGTCCTTGTTTACAGATATTGATGAGTGCGCCGTGAGCAACGCCCGCTGTGAACACAACTGCTCCAACGAGTCAGGAGGGTACAGCTGCCAGTGTGCCCCAGGCTTCCGGCTGGATCAGGATAGACACAACTGCACAGGTAGAGGTCATGTGACAGCTATGGTGTTGGACTAATAATACAGGACATTCCAACCAAATGAGTCTACTTCTAGTTATCTACAGTCTAGACTGCTTTTTATTCATGGATCTCACTTGATGAAAAATCTGCACCAAAATAAATCCTGCTTCAATGCAGACGTGCATACGCAGATAGTTTCATCAAAGTGTCTCTAAATCAGTCAGAAAATCCTATTTTCCAGTTCCAAACTAACGAATAACTTGTCTGTGACCCCACCTCCTCTCTCCGCCAGATGTGGACGAGTGCCTGGCGCTGAGTGGAACCTGTGAGCACGTCTGCGTCAACACTCGGGGATCCTTCCAGTGCTCCTGCAGGGCCGGATACCAGCTCCACATCGACGGTCACACCTGTGTGGGTCAGTTGCTCTGCTCTTCACCCTTCTGCGCATCAGCGTCATCGTGTTCTTCCGCTGTATTTACACATGAGGCTATCAAGCAGGGGAAGGCAAAAGATGGAGACAAATATCTGATTTTCATGCCACGTAGACTCAAGTTAGCATTTCCTGTGCCTGCTTGTGTGTGCTTAGATATTGACGAATGTAAACTTCAGAATGGTGGCTGCTCACACACCTGCAGCAACACCGTAGGAGGACACCTGTGCCACTGCCCTCCTCCTCTGCTGCTCGGCACCGACAACCTCACATGCAGCGGTTAGTGTACCCATGCATTAAAGCGATCAGATTTATTTCCAGCCTTTCATCGATCTGCCCCGCTCTGCACCGACACCAAGGAAAACTTTTTTCCCCCTCACCTGAACAGATATTAAATCTTGCAAGCTGAGGAACGGTGGATGTGAGCACGCGTGTGCCATGACGGCTGAGGGCCAGGTCCAGTGCGGCTGTCAGTCAGGCTGGAAGCTGGATGTGGACCTGCGGAGCTGTGTGGGTAAGACTTTTAGTTTTTATTTTCAGAGGATTTGTGGAGCTGCTCGTGATCTAATAACGTCAATATGCTTGGTCGCCGTTCGTGCACAAAACCAGGTTTCCGTCCATCAGTAGCATCGCGGGGGAAATTAGAGGGATTACAGGTGGTTTTCAACGTTTAAGTGTGCCGTTGCTCTTTGTCGAAAGATGTGAATGAATGCGGGGACTTCACAAACGGGGGCTGTGAGCAGCTGTGTGCCAACCACCCCGGTGGGTTCAACTGCACCTGCAGGGACGGCTACAAAGTACGAACGGACGACGTCACCAAGTGCCAGCGTGAGTCAGCCAGTTAAACACGTCACACGCAGACGTCGGTGTCGGTTCACTCTGGTTTCCAAACAGTGAGCTAAATTTTGACTCCTCTGCCCTTTCAGCGGTGTGTGACCCTCCGTGCAACAACTACGGAGTGTGTATTGCTCCAAACAGTTGCGACTGTCCCCCTGGCTACCCAGGACCAGGATGCTCAGGTACAAATTTGGGCTTTAATAATACAAACCACTGAAAAATGCTACTTTAGCCATTCTGCACTGTCACCTGCAGCTTTAACATCGGTTCAGACAAATGCACAAATGAATGAGGCAAACTGGGGTTTACAGGGTATTTTCCTTATTGCTTTCCCACTGATCACCATGGCAATATTAAAGGAAACCATTCCTAGATGCTTAGCACATCGGCTATTAGCAAGAATGTTCAGGGCACCCTGTGTTCCTTTAAATCTATGTTTGGTTTGAATGAATGTTGTGTGTCCTTTGACACCCTTTGCACCTGTCCAAGATGCATGAATATAAATCCTGAACACGTTTTCATCTTTTAACAGAGGCCCTTATGTTAAGATTTTGACTCAATTGTTTCTAAGTGATTAATGATAAAATCAACATGTGATGTGTATTTCAGCCATGTGCTCCCCGCCGTGCGCCCACGGTGGCACCTGTATGCGCTGGAACAAGTGTCTGTGCCTTTTGGGCTGGACTGGAGCCGGCTGCCACACAGGTACAGCAGCACATCTCGGTCGAACAGGTCCATCCTACTGAGGTGGACTGTTCCAAAGCACCCTTGTGCTACCGCTTCATATTGATCTGCTTCTTCTGGATTTATGGAAGAGAAAAAGAGTGATTCACTGGTTTCTGTTGAATTTCACCAGACTCACCATCTTGTTTCTCTCTCAGCTGTGTGTGAACTACCCTGCGCTAACGGCGGTCGCTGTGTGGGGCCTAATATCTGCCAGTGTCCGTCTGATTACAGCGGCCCACAGTGCCTTTTGCGTGAGTAACTAAACCACAAACACATCTGGCATCAGTTACACCCCATCAGCAATGTGAGTCACTTTGGGAGGGGGTGAACTCAAAGACTGGGTTTCTGCTCCCCCAATGCTTGTAATCCGTCTTGGATATTTTACCATGATGGAAAAGGATTTTTATACACAGTTCTACTTTTTTATGTGTTCCTTTCTGCAGCTCTCTGCACTCCCGCCTGTCAGAACGGGGGAAGATGTGTCGATGTCAACAAATGCACGTGTGCTGGTGGGTGGCAGGGGGCTCGTTGCCAGATAGGTGAGGGCACACAGACTCGACTTGCATCTGTCCTATGCTTCATCACTGAAAAGAAGATTTAGGAACACATCAATAACACATCTGTGCCGATTTACAGAAAACCAATAGTGCTGTGGCGCTGCTCCCTGCGCTAACTACTAGCATAAATCACAAGTGAATGTTTTCATCCAGCATCCCCGTCTTACATCCGCTTCCCTCAGAGCTGGTTCAGTGTCAGAAACCGTGCAGGAATGGCGGCGTGTGTGTGGGCTTCAACAAGTGTCGTTGTGCTAAAGGATTTGTGGGCGAGGCCTGTGAAACAGGTCAGTGTGCCGCGCGTGCTGGTGCAGGAATCACGCCTCTTTGTCCCTTGCTTATGGTGATCCTTTCCCGGCCTGTAGCTGTGACCATCCCCTGTGTGCCCCCCTGTCAACACGGAGCCACCTGCAGTCCACACAACACCTGTACCTGTCCAAAGGGCACCGCCGGCCTGCGCTGCGAAAGACTGTGAGTTTCTGTCGTCATTTCAAACAAGAGGGGTGCAGTTGATTGGGCCAGATGATCTTGGTTGCAAAGTGAAGGCGAAGTTTAAAATTTAGCTGAAACTCATTATTAAAGGGACTTTAATAATTAAATCACGGTTGTTCTATTTATCTGTGCTGTAGGACGTGCCCTGTAGTCACCACGGTGGTCAGCACGGCTCGAGCTGTACGAAAGGCTTTCAGGGAGAGTTATGTAGACCGATGTGGACCCCTGGGGTTTCAGCTTTGCACAAAATATAGGTGATCCATTTTTTTATTAGAGCATTAAACATTCCTGATAAGAAAATTTTTTACTGAAATGTGCTTTAATAATTGAAGGATCAACCAGGCTCGTGTGTACCTGCAGGCCTACAGGGTGGGCTACAAAATCCAGTGTCCAGAAAGGAGAGGCAGATAAGATAAGTGTCTAAACACTGCTCACCATGAGCAAACAGACATATCTCTAGATACAGAAATAGTATTTTAAATTAATATGAGAAATGAATAATGTCTTTTTTTTTTTAACCACTGAACACTGCCCTGATTGTTCATGGCAGCTGAAAAATAGATTTTTTTTCACATTTTCAAAACTTATGTCAATATTGACAGTTTCTAATAAAACTGAATTTTGAGTCCAACTCAAACAATTTATTTTGGAATTTATTATTTCCTAAAGTTGAATAAATAAATAAATAAATAAATAAAAAATACAGTACTGTACTCGTATGTTAATGTGTAATATATACTTTCTGCCACTAGGTGTCTCTAAGGTGACTGCATTATGTAGAGTTCAATGCACAACTTCACCAGACGTTTTTCATTGTAATCACACATCTGCATTTTTTGCGGCACATTGAGCTTTGCAGAAAAAAAATCTACTTTAGAGATACAAAAAGGTTCTCAGTCAACACAGTACAATTGCATTTCCGTTGGGATGCAGATTGACATGGAACTTGATCCTTCTGGTAAACAGTTCAGGGACTATTTGGTCCTGTCTTACATGTTTATTTGTTTTACCCATGTCTTTCTCTGCATCAGTTCTTTCTTTCTTGAAGTCTCTGGTAATTCAGTGAGCTTGTCCAGCAGTTTTTGTGTTCATCCATTTAATTGTCTCTGGAGTTTCACTCCCTTCACTGACTTTGTGTTTTTGTATTCTTCAGGGACAAGTGGGGATAATATTAGCAAGTAAACAGAAACAACCCTAAAAAAAAATAGACAGGTGGATTACAAGATGTTGTTGACAAAAGGCAAACAAAAACTGCTAACTCTCCTAGCTGGAGAGCAGAGGCACACTGTTAGGTGATGACAAAAGGGATGTTTGGTTTTTTTTGTACTAGTTAGCAAATAGTATATTTGTTGTTTGTTGTTTACTCTGAGATCTGTTTAGAAAATGTCGCATGACGACTCATGAAGGGTAATTACGCACTTTACAGGTAGGAGAGAACTACTGTCACCTTGTTGGGAAATTCCACACCATTCAGCTGGGGTGTGGTTTAAGTCGTTTTGGTTAGTTTTAGCTGCATTACCTAATGCGACGTCCCACTTGTCTATTAGAGGAGGTGATAAATGAACCGGCTTTGTGTAGCCACGTACTCAAAGCCCTCTGACCCAGCTGCAGCCCGTTGCAAGAATGGGCTTGGTCGTTTCTGTCTGTGGGTCCCATGTGGACTGGAACGTCAGCACGCTGCTGCTCTTCACTGCAGTTTTCATCCTGACTGCAAACTATATCAGAAACCGTCGGCCAACCAACTTCCCTCCAGGACCCTGGACACTTCCTGTCGTGGGGAACATGCACAATCTGGATCACCACAGGATGCATCTGAATTTAATGCAGGTAGATTGACAGGTGTTCAAAGTGAACGGAAGGTGGGTTTATTGGCTAAATGATGCATGGTGCCATCTTTCACATCTCTTCACAGTTAGCTGAAACGTATGGAGACGTGTTCAGCTTACAGCTGGGCCAGGAATGGATGGTGGTGTTAAATGGGCCGACAATATTGAAAGAGGCGCTGGTTAATAAGGGAGACAGCGTGGCCGACCGCCCCAAGCTCCAGCTGAATATGGATGCCTCCCATGGCCTAGGTGAGGGCGTAACACACAAAAACAACAAGCTGGTGTAGTCGCAGGTTTCAACTCTCTAAAGCTCAGAGAGAAAATGCTTTTTCTACAGAATAAATCCATATAAATGCAGTGATTGAAATTGATAAAAGCATTTTAACAGTCAGCAGAGGTTCTGGATTCAATTTCAAACTTTTCATGAAGCGTGACTTTTCTTACAGGTTTTTCTTTCCTTCCGCAGTCCCAAAACGCACACGTCTGTCTGTTTAGAGAGGTTAACTGGCTCGAGGTGTGTGAGGGTGTGAGTGGCTGCTGTGTGTCCTGTGATGCACTGGTGATCTGTCCAGGGTTCCTGCCTGTTGGTGCCCTCAGATCAAATGTCCACAAATGAAACATCAGAGCGATCTTTTTAACCCAACTCTTGTGTGTCCCTTCAGGTTTAGGTTTCAGCAGTGGCCACTTATGGAAGCAGCAGAGGCAGTTTGCTATTGCAACTCTCAGGTATTTTGGATCCGGCTCAAAGTCGATGGAACCTGTCATACTGGCGGAATTTGCTCACTGTGCAAAACGCTTCAGAGATTTTAAAGGTAAGCACTGGTCGTAAATTGGCACATTGATAATGAGAGATGACAGCTAACATGTGGATTTAATGACGTATTTTATTTCCACGAGCAGGCAGGCCCTTTGCTCCACATCTCATGTTCTACAACATCGTCACCAACGTCATCTGCTCCCTGGTGTTCGGACATCGATTTGAATACGGTGACAAAAATTTCGAAAAGCTGATGAGCTCATTCGGCAGTTGTCTCAAGATCGAAGCCTCCGTTTGTGCACAAGTACGTCCTTTTCAGCTAATTGATAAAGGACATTATTTGCATTGTTTAATAATCGAATGAAGGCATAATTCTTCCGCCCACTTCGCTCCACAGCTTTACAACTCGTTTCCTCGCCTGATGGGGTGTTTGCCGGGGCCACACCAGACAGTGAAGCGCATCTACCAAAATATAAGAGACTTCATAAAAGAAGAGATAAAAGAGCACAGAAAGAATTTGGATCCCTCGACCACAAGAGATTACGTCGACTGTTACCTGAACAAGATCCAAAAGGTGGACTTGGGCTGAAATGTGTCTCTAGTCCTCACTCTCCCGCTAATAAACCACAGTCTGTGGCCTGATTTCCTGCACTTGCTGTTAAGTTCCAACAACATTATGGGTATTTACAGGCAAATCTGGAGCCCGACAGTACTTTCCACGAGGAGAACCTGGTTGTGTGTGTCTGGGATCTCTTCCTGGCCGGAACTGACACAACGACCTGCACACTACGTTGGATTATCCTCTTCATGGCACAGTACCCCGAGATGCAAGGTAAACGTCCTGCTGACCTTTAGTGGGGAGGTCGTTGTGGGGAAAGGCGGGACAGTGGGGGCTGTTTACATGACCACAAAAATCCGAACAGTATTGAGACTTCTGCGGTTTTCAGGTTATTCACGTAATTATGTAAACAGCGAGATGTGACATGCTTTATTTAGATGAGGTATCAGATTACGATGCCCTGATTACTCCCCAGCACCCTTCCTGTCTTTGATGCGCAGAAAAAGTCCAGGCTGAGATAGACGCAGTGATTGGACGGTCCAGACAGACGACCATGGATGATTGCGTCAACATGCCGTACACCAACGCAGTCATCCACGAGTCACTGCGGATGGGCAATGTGGTTCCCCTCAGCCTGCTCCATGCGACCGGCCGAGACCTCCAGCTGGAAGGATACACCATCCCCAAGGTCCTCGTCTCACAGTTGCGTCACTTTTATGTCACAAACTGTTGGTAACAGTTTGGATTCGGATCACCAGGGAACGACTGTCATCGCTAATCTGACCTCAGCGCTGTTCGACAAGAACGAGTGGGAGACGCCATTCTCCTTCAACCCAGGACACTTTCTGGATGAGGAGGGGAAGTTCAGGAAGCGTGCTGCCTTCATCCCTTTCTCAGCTGGTAAGGAAGAAAATAAGTCCTCTGAAAAATCTGCACAAAAGAAAATGTCTGCTCGACTTCCGTCCTTCCTGTCTCGTAGGTAGGCGGCTGTGTCTTGGAGAGAACCTGGCCAGGATGATGCTTTTCCTCTTCTTCACCTCTTTCATGCAGGAGTTCACCATCTCCTTCCCCGCAGGAGTGAGCCCTGTGATGGAATACTATCATTTTGGCGTCACTCTTGCGCCGCACCCGTTTGAAATCTGTGTGGCGTCCCGTTAAATTTATGTCACGGCTGACGAAGGATCCAGCTCCGTAAATGTGGCAGTCCAAGTTAATTTTAGCCATTTGGAAATAACAGCTTGCATTCAAACCATATTCCACTATCTGAACTATCGGTAACTATCTGAACTATCTGTTACATTATTCCCGTTTTTATGATAACATCATGTAATTATGCAATAATTAATTAAAATGATTAATTAAGCACGAAAGAATAGAAAATGAGAGGATTATATATACCCTACATGTTTTTGAGATCAGCTTGGGAGGGGCAGGCCAGAGATATAGCGTATAGCATCTTAACGCTCTTGCTTGACAATGATAATAAAAGTCGTAATGTAGTAAAGACAAAGTTTACGACTGTTTTTATAGGTGCAGTTCATCTTTCACTTTAATAGAATTGATTTGATATAGACACATGGTCAGATTTATCTGTTGTCTTCACCTTATCCAGCACTTCAAACCCTTTATTCACATAGAATCGTTCTGATCATGCACACGTGCGAAAGATAATCTGTTTCCTCCACATGATGTTCTCCAGGCGTTATTAACATGTCAAAGAGCTGAACTTTCCATGTTAAAACATGAGCATAATTATATTTTCTCTTTGAATATTCCGCTCTTTGTCATGTGGATGCGTCCCCAAACGGATGTTTAGTGACAGTTTTATAGTCCCCCCGGTAATAAAATAATTACAGACACATCACAGCACCATTAAAGGTTTATTCCATCTATTAACACTGACACTTCACACAAGTCAGAAAAAACAGTTTCAATGATATTGGGAGGAAGCTTTACTAGTGACACTGATGGCAAAGGTGATTTATTTGTGGAAAATATGCACAGCATAATCTGATTTTGTGTGGAGGCAGAGAGTCATCACAGTTTACCCACTTTTCTGATTTTAGCCTGCTAGCTACTGTCAGCTTCCTAATAAAGAAGACTTATTAAGGCTTATAAGGTTTCTGCCACTGAAGGCTGTTATCGTGGGGTGGCGCAGATCTCATATGGATTTGGCGCCAGGGTGATTCCAAAGCGGAAACTTGTGTCCGGCTTCACCCCAGCAGGCATGGAAAAGGTGAATTGCTGCATGAAAGAGGTGAAAAAGAGGAACAGCTCCATCCTGGCCAGGTTCTCTCCCAGACACACTCGCTTACCTGAGTGAAAACAATGCAAAGGATAAACCGGAAAGAATAGAAATTAACTGCTTGCAAAACAATGAAATGAAAATAGTCATAACTTGGTGTAAATTGTGACTAAGTCTGCTTTGTTATGTATGTATATATATGTGTGTGTGTGTGTGTGTGTGTGTGTGTGTGTGTGTGTGTGTGTGTGTGTGTGTGTGTGTGTGTGTGTGTGTGTACATATATATACTGTATATCTACAGTATATATTCCTTACCAGCAGAGAAAGGCATGAAGGCTGCGCGCTTCCTAAACTTCCCCTCCTCGTCCAGAAAGTGTCCCGGGTTGAAGGTGTTGGGCGTCTCCCACTCGTTCTTGTCAAACAGCACCGAGGTCAGATTAGGAATGACCGTAATTCCCTGGTGGTTGCAATCGTAATCGTTAACAATTACAGACGCAGAGAAAAGAGGGCGTGTGACTTGTGTGTTTCATATAGGAGAAATGACCTTGGGGATGGTGTATCCTTCCAGCTGGATGGCTTTGGTGGTCATATGAGGCAGGCTGAGCGGAGCTATGTTGCCGAACCTCTGGATCTCGTGGATGACGGCATCTGTGTATGGAAGGTTCATGCGGTCCTCCATGGTTGGTGATCTGGACTGTCCGATCACCCTGTCGATCTCGGCCTGAACCTTTTCTGTGTATCAAGAGAGGACGTGTAGTGTCAGAACATGTGTGTGGCATTCAAGATGTCATTTTAACATATTTAGTTTTTAAAAGAACTGCTCTGTTCCACCTTGGATCTCGGGGTATTTGGCCATGTAGAGGAAAGCCCAGCGCAGCGTGGTGGACGTGGTCTCAGAGCCGGCCACAAACAGATCCAGCACACAAATAATCAGGTTTTCCTCATCAAAAGTATTTTCAGCCTGGCCCTCATTCTGCCCACAAACAGACATGACATATTAAGAAATATCAACAAAGGCAATGCTGCAAAAGGGTGTAACATCACAATCCAGATGTCTGCACTTTTGCCTCATAAATGTGCGTAATCACAGCTATATCAAGATAATGCGGCTGCAGCACCGGGAGCGACTCACCGCCTGAATCTCCTTCAGGTAACAGTCGATGTAGTCCCTGAGGTCTGAAGGATCCCAGTTTACTCTATGTTCCTTCAGTTCTTTTCGGATGAAGTCTTGTACTTCAGACCAAATTCTCTTCACAGTTTGATGCAGTCCCGGCGTATGTTTCATCAACAGAGGGAACGAGTTGTAGAGCTGTAGAACAGGCAGCAACCATGACCAACCGTCCTTCTATGCTGATGATTCATGCTATTTTGGCGTCACTGTGCATTATCCTTTCACTATAATCGTTGTTATATTTATTTGAAACTCCATACCTGCACCCAAAAAGAAGCCTCGATCTGCAAACTCTGTTCAAATAATTTGATCAGTTTCATGAACTTCTCATCACTGTACTCGAAGCGATGACCAAAAACCAGCGAGCAGATGATGTTGGAGATGACGTTGTTGAGGATGAGGTGAGGAGCGAGTGGTTTACCTGTACGAATTTAGCCCAAGATTTGATGCAGAATTAAGCACTATTAATTTATATGCCCCCATGCCTGTGTTATTTACCTTTGTAGCTACGGAAAATGTTGGCGCAGTGTGTGAACTCATCGATAATGATAGGTTCGAGGGACTTCTTGCCGAATCCGAACAATCTGAGGGTTGAAAGTGCAAAACGCCTCTGCTGCTTCCACAAGTGCCCATTACTGGTAATGACACCTGTTGGATTAAAGGCAGATTAACGTGACATTCACACATTCAATTTAAACCACTGACATGTGATTTTAAGCGTCGGAGGTGAAATATTTGTTTTATTTTCATAAGAAAATGGCTCATGCTTCAATTTTTTTTTAAAAGGTTTTCATGATATATGAAAGAATGCTATAGATATACTTTTGCCCCTTTTGCTTCGTGGTTAACACGTGTTTGACCTTATTTGAAGCTGTGAGCAAACACAAAGGGAATGCTGCTTCTTGACTTGAGATCAGATCTTTGTCTGTGTATGTGTGTGTGTGTGTGTGTGTGTGTGTGTGTGTGTGTGTGTGTGTGTGTG
>BJFM01000286.1:6362-19809 GCA_016586285.1 Arothron firmamentum | reverse complement strand
TCTGGACCCTGCTGGACCCTTCAGGGCCATTCTGGACCCTGCTGGACCCTTCAGGGCCATTCTGGACCCTGCTGGACCCTGGTCCAGGCTGTGGAACCCGGTTTGGTTCCTCTCTGCTGCTCCTCCTGCGTTTCTAACAGACGGTGCTGGAGTAACCTGAGCTGAGGCTGAGGAAGAGAGTCAGATGCTGCGACTGCACTTGGATCAGGTAGCAGCACCACCAGCAGCAGCTCCACCAGCAGCAGCAGCAGCTCCACCAGCAGCTCCACCAGCAGCAGCTCCACCAGCAGCAGCACCAGCAGCAGCAGCTCCACCACCAGCAGCAGCTCCACCACCACCAGCAGCAGCAGCTCCAGCAGCAGCAGCAGCTCCACCAGCATCAGCAGCTCCACCACCACCAGCAGCAGCTCCACCACCACCAGCAGCAGCTCCACCAGCACCACCAGCAGCAGCTCCACCAGCACCACCAGCAGCAGCTCCACCAGCAGCAGCAGCTCCACCACCACCACCACCAGCAGCAGCTCCACCAGCACCACCAGCAGCAGCTCCACCAGCACCAGCAGCAGCAGCTCCACCACCACCAGCACCACCAGCAGCAGCAGCTCCAGCAGCAGGAGGCCACACCATCAGGACGGCCAGTCTGAGCTGCAGCAGCCTGCAGACGTGTCCTCAGCGTCCTGTCTCTGGTGGCTGCGTCTCGTGTCCTGACAGGGTCAACACCTTCTGAACGGTGGAGCTCTCCTCCCAGCAGCTCTGATGATGGAGAGCTGGAGGGACATTGGCTTCCTGGGTCAGATGGACAGCCTGAGGACTCGTGAGTCTGTCCAAGCAGACGACGTCCCGGCTGCCGTTTCAGGAGATCTGACCTTCACAGCCCAATCCAAGCAGAGGCTGCAAGTTAAGCCTGACCCTGACCCTGACCCTGACCCTTGACCTTCATCTGAAGGGTCCCAGCATGCTCTGGTGCTTCCTTCCTCCTGCCCTGCTGCAGCCCCTCAGAGCGTCCAGGAAGGAAGGACCAGACCTGGATCAGGAACCAGCCCTGGATCAGGACCCAGACCTGGATCAGGACCCAGACCTGGATCAGGACCCAGCCCTGGATCAGGACCCAGCCCTGGATCAGAACCGGGCCTGGATGGGCTCACAGTCTGTTCACCTCATCTCAGAGATGATGATGTGAGGGTCCATGAGCGACACATCACCAGAACTCCACCCTGAGGCCTCCCCCAGCCTGGAGCCCCGACTGGAGCAACCCACACCTGCTGCCTCTGAAAGGGAGCGTGTGTGTGTGTGTGTGTGTGTGTGTGTGTGTGTGGAGACGCCCCAGCATCATCAGAGACCTGAGGTTCGTCTGAGGTCCACCTCCACTCCCTTCCAGCAGAGATGCCTGCGTGAGGAGGGAGAGCCAGTACTCCCAGTGATGGAGGTGCTGGTGGTGATGGAGGTGCTGGTGGTGCCTGTGGGGGAGCTTTCATGCGGTGGAGCAGGTGAAGCATCAGCTGCATCAGTCTCCTGCTGTCACCACAGCACCGCTGCCTCTGGAAGCATCTGCAGCCTCCAGCCCTCCTCCTCCACCCATGGCTCCGTCAGCAGGAGGCCCCCACCTGCTCCAGGTGTGGAGTCGAGACGGTTGGACAGGAGGAGACGCTGAAGAAACAAAGACGAACCCACCAGAACTCAGCTTCAACACGTCCCAACGAACACACGTCCACTCATCCTCTCATCAGATACAGCAGCTGCTCCTTCTTTTCCTTTGTTTTCTTTCCTTTTCTTTTCTTTTCTTCTCTTTTCTTTCTTTTCTTTTCTTCTCTTTTCTTTCTTTTCTTTTCTTCTCTTTTCTTTCTTTTCTTTTCTTCTCTTTTCCTTTCCTTCCTTCCTTTCCTTTCTCTCCTCCTCTGAGCTGGAGGACCAGGACCTTCCTGTCCAGAGGACGATGATTCACAGGGAGACGAAAAACAGGAAATGACGCGTGTTTTTCTGCTGCCATGTGACCCCTCTGGGAACATATGCTTCAGATTCTAAACACACACACGCACACACGCACACATGCACACACACACAAACACACACCCAGACTTTCAGGGTTGTCCATTTCTGGGCTGTAGAATCAGGTGGGGTGAGTGAAGCGTGCACACGTGCACGTGCTGTTGCCCGTCTCTCCTGTCCTGATGAGCTCCGCTGGCGTCTGTGCGTCCATCAAAGGTCCCACTGGTGTGTGTCCCGTCCGTCCCACAACCTGAACGAACAGAGGAGGACAGGAAGTGACAGGAGGGGGCGACTGGCTCCGCCTCCAGCTCTCCTGCACGTGCACGTGCACGCTGACTGAGTCACGCTGCTGCTCACAGGAGCTCCCTCCCTCAGCGGGCTGGCTGATCTGAGGTCAGTGAGCAACACCTGGACTCAGGTGCACCGCTGGGCTGCAGGAGGGCGGGGTTAGGGTTAGACGGGTTGGTCACACGCTCACCACAAACGTGCACGTTTGAAAAAACAAAACAACACGGTGCACCACAAACGTGCACGTTTGAAAAACAAAACAACAACCAAAAGACATTTAAGAGTGAAGCTGTTTGACATGTTGATGAGGTCATGGTCTGATGAGGGAGAGAGACCACCTGAAGAAGATCAGGAAGCGTCAGAGGAGGCATCAGAGGAAGCATCAGAGGAAGCATCAGAGGAGGCATCAGAGGAGGCATCAGAGGAAGCATCAGAGGAAGCATCAGAGGAGGCATCAGAGGAAGCATCAGAGGAGGCATCAGAGGAGGCATCAGAGGAAGCATCAGAGGAGGCATCAGAGGAGGCATCAGAGGAAGCATCAGAGGAGGCATCAGAGGAGGCATTAGAGGAGGCATCAGAGGAGGCTTCTGCTTCTGCAGCTTCAGTTTAATTTCAGCGCTGATATTTGTCTTTGGGGCAGCAGAGAAAAGGCTGAAACAACAACACAACTGCTGTGACTCAACCTCATGTGACTGTGTGTGTGTGCGTGTGTGTGTGTGTGTGTGTGTGTGTTTCACATTTGGGGTCATAACTTCTGTCATAAGTTCTTGTGTCGATGGGGGAGGAGCGTTACGTAACTATAGCATGCGTGATGCTGCCGGGGCTCTGGAGGGGGGAGGGGTGTGTGTGTGTGTGTGTGTGTGTTTGTGTGTGTGTGTGTGTGTGTGTGTGGAGAGAGAGATGGAGGAGAGGAAGAAAGAAAAACAAGAGTTTTCTACCGCACAAACCAGATGGAGTCAGGAGCTCCAAGCAGGCCTCAGGGTCACGCTGCTGAGGTGCATCATGGGAAATGTGAAGCGTCCAAAGTGATGAAGAGCTGATAGTTGCACTCGGACACGTGAACAGTCGTTCAAATCAGCCTGGAGGTGCACTCACAGTCAGAGCTGATGAGGTCACAACCACAGCAGCACCGTGGAGGAGCACCGTGCACGAGAGAGACAGGCTGCGTTGCTAATCATCCATGTTTGTGCAGATTGATTAATCATGCCTGACTGACTAAGACGTGCACATGGAAGCTCAACATTAATGATAATAATGATGACCGATGCTGCTGCAGCTGCTGTAGCTGCTGTAGCTGTTGTAGTTGCTGCTGCTGCTGCTGCTGCTGCTGCAGCTGCTGTAGCTGCTGTAGCTGCTGCAGCTGCAGCTGCTGTAGCTGCTGCTGCTGCTGCTGCTGCTGCTGCTGCTGTATCTGTTGTAGTTGCTGCTGTTGTAGCTGTTGTAGCTGCTGCTGCTGTAGCTGTATCTGTTGTAGCTGCTGCTGCTGTAGCTGCTATGGCAGCTGCTGCTGTAGCTGTATCTGTTGTAGTTGCTGCTGCTGTAGCTGCTGCTGCTGCTGCTGCTGCTGTAGCTGTAGCTGTTGTAGCTGCTGCTGTTGCTGTAGCTTCTGTAGCTGTTGTAGCTGTTGTAGCTCTGCTCACGTGCACATTCAGGTCTGGCTGAAAGTGAGAGCAGACGGCAGCGACTGCGTCCGTGGACGTCATGTTTGCGTCCTCAACTCTGGATCTACCCATGATGAAGGACAGAACGGACGGAGGGAGCTCCGCCCTGATCATGGTATGTTTGAATTCTCCACCTGTTGCTCTGGACACAGGTGGAGTTGGACTCTGCAGACACCTGCAGTCAAGAGTCCAGCAGCAATGCTGAGATGGTTCCTCTGATGCAAAGATAAAAGAACCAGAAAACCAGGAGGAGGAGCGGTGATGCTGCCTCTGATGCCCTTCAGCCCATCCAGATGTTCCTCATCTGCCTTTTCCAGTTCAACCCAGTCTGTGTTTTCTCCGCCTGGTTCCACACACACACACACACACGCACTCGTTTGCATCTATTCATGAGAGAATTTTCCGGTTTTCTTCTCCTATTTGGGTGCAGCAGCTCTCAGCGCTGCTCTGCTGCTCTCTGAGGCTCCAGGAAGAAACCAGCCAGGAAGATGCAGGAGGAGACGAGAGGACGGGCGGAGGAAGAAGAAAAAGGAAAGGTTAGAGAAGTGAAATGCAGAGAGTGCAGCAAAGGCTGATGGGTAAATTCAGCCCGGCGTCGTGACAGATCATCTGCACTCAAAGCTGACCTATGACCTTTGCCATTTGTCATATCTGCTGAGCATAAAAATGACAAAAACATCTAAAATAACAGCATCTGCTGATGAGGCCTCCTCATCTTCATCAGACGGCACGATAGAAGGACTCTGGTCTGGTTCTGGTCTGCAGCCAGAGGCGCCTGGGCCTGGACTTAGACCTGGGCCTGGGCCTGGACCAGGACCAGGACCAGGACCAGAAGTTCATCGTGAGGGTTTGGCTCCAGCAGCGTTGGTGATCTTCCAGTCTGGGTTAGGGGCTCTTTATTGTGCACGTTTATTTCAGGCTGATGTGTTTGACCCAGTCTCCTGCTGCGTGCTCCACCATGGCTCCCATCCCCGTTTGTCTGGTGTTGAACGTTGTCCAGATGTTTGATCGGTCTTCTGTGGTCTGGAGCTGGAAGGTCGTGGTCTTCAGCTGGTGAGGACGTCGTTTCTCTTGACTGTGGGGACGTGCGGTTCAGTTCAGCAGCTCTCAGACAGCCTGCAGGGCTTCACGCCGCCATCGGCGGGGGGGCGGCGTGATGCCTGCTGCCATGATGGTGCTGCTCCTGCAGACCAGCTCCTCATGGAGCTCCTCTCCCTCATCATCTGCTGCAGACCACATGTGTTTGACCAGGCTGGTCCTCCTCATCCCAACGCTCAGGAAACAAAGGTGTTACAGCTGTGTGTGTGTGTGTGTGTGTGCATGTGCGTGTGTGCGTGCGTGCGTGTGTGCGTGCGTGCGTGCGTGAATCCCACACATGCTGCTAATCCTAGCAGATCAGGCGCAGGCTGGAAGTGTGACTGGGTGGGTGCAGCTGGGATATTTTCTCTCCTCCCTCCCCACAAACCAACCATGTCGTGTTTCTGCAACCTTCAATTCTTTTTTTAGCTCAAATCCCGTTCGTACACGTAGGCTCTGCGTGCACGTAGGCTCTGCGTGCACGTAGGCTCTGCGTGCACGTAGGCTCTGCGTGCACGTAGGCTCTGCGTGCACGACTGTTGGTACAGTCATGTGCTAAGGATGAGCATCTGTGCAGAGGCTGTTCAGGTTCCTCAGCCAGCAGCGGCAGGAGCAGAGCAGCGTGCACGTGCACGGGAGTCAGCGCTGTGACTAATGCTGTTTCCTGCATTTAAGCGTGAAGGCTGGCTGATTTCTACGCCTGTGTTAACAAACAGCTGAGAGTGTCCTCCTCAGAGACACCCAGCCATGGAGTCGCTCTGATCCGGGCTCCTCATGGAACAACGGGTGCAACCAAGGTCAGAGAGAGCAGCTCCAGAGAGCAGCAGCGAAGAGCGGCTCCGGAGAGCGGGTCCAGAAGAGAGCGACCCCGGAGAGCGGGTCCAGAAGAGAGCGACCCCAGAGAGCGGGTCCAGAAGAGAGCGGCCCTGGAGAGCGGGTCCAGAAGAGAGCGGCCCTGGAGAGCGGGTCCAGAAGAGAGCGGCTCCAGAGAGCGGGTCCAGAAGAGAGCGACCCCAGAGAGCGGGTCCAGAAGAGAGCGGCTCCAGAGAGCGGGTCCAGAAGAGAGCGGCCCTGGAGAGCGGGTCCAGAAGAGAGCGGCCCCAGAGAGCGGGTCCAGAAGAGAGCGGCTCCAGAGAGCGGGTCCAGAAGAGAGCGGCTCCAGAGAGCGGGTCCAGAAGAGAGCGGCTCCAGAGAGCGGGTCCAGAAGAGAGCGGCTCCAGAGTGCCGCAGCGGGCTTCATTTGCATGAGTGCTTCCTCCACGTGAGTGCTGGCAGGCAGCGCTCGGGCCTCTAATCAGGGCTCAACTCAGCCAGCTCCCACACCGTCATTCACTGAGCAGAATTAACAGAATGGAGACGGTGTAACCGTGTGTTCAACACATAAAGCTGCTTTAAATGCACGTTTCAGCTCCTCAGGACGGAGGTCTTCTCAGGTCAGCGAGGCCATGCTGAGACGTGTCCTCTCACGTAGCTTGAGCTGTTCGATGAGACGATGGCGTCCCAGCCATGCTCTCCTGGTCTTCAGCAGCAGCAGCCGGCTGCTGAGATGGTGGCGTGCTGACTAGACCATGAAAGACTAACTGCTGCTGGATGCCAAAGAACCTTTGAGCAAACAGCATAGAACAGAACAGCATAGAACAGAAATGCTTTTATTTATCCCAGACATGGGAAATTTGCTAAAGGAGGATTGAGCGTTCAGGGAATCTTTCGATCAAAGACTTGATTTGGCTCTACCTCAGCTCCTCTTACTTCTGGGGTTCCCCAGGGCTCCATCTTAGGCCCAATCGTATTTCTGCTGCTGCTGCTGGCCTCTATACTTAAATAACAGAATCTTTCTCTTCACTGCTGTGCTGATGATGTCTAGATTGATTTCTCCTAAAGTCTGAAGACCATCGCTCAGTAAAAACCCTCCTGGACCTACAGCTGGATGGCCAGAAGCTTCTTAAACCTAAATGAAAATAAGACAGAGATTATAAGGTTTGCATATTTCCCCAGTTTTAGCCCCACTCGGGTGGCTCTCGGCCTCTTTTAGGATTGATGAAGAGCTTACTGCCTGTTTTTACAGGGCTGGTCCCCGAGTAGCTGATCAAGCTGCTCCACATTGATGGCTCTGGAAGAGCCTTAAGATCCTCTGATCAGCCGACACGGACGGTGCTCAAATCAGGACTGGAGGCTGGAGGTGAGCGAGCCGTTGCCATGGATGCTGCAGCTCTGGAACAGTCTACTGTTGCACTTTAGAGGTTTTCACATCCATCTGAAGAACTCACCTGGCGGTGGCATTTTATAGTCTGTTTTAAGTCCGTGTTAATGTTGTCCTCCACGTTCACTCTGCTCTGCAGAAGCTTGGTCAACTGTGGCTGTTTCAAAGAACTTTATCAATATTATAGAAATTCTATGGAATTTCTCAGAAATTCCAGCTAGCTGTGCCGCCTCACACTGACCGTTTCCTGGCGGTGGTTTTTAAGTCAGAAAGAGAGTTAAAAGCAAGTCAGGTGCAGGCTAATGGGCTTCGCTATCTAAGCCCTGACGAGGAAGACACTAAGTCACGCTGTGCCTCCTCATCCACGGGGAAAGTAGGCCAGGCTGGGCGCCACGCTGCTGCCAGGATCAGCACGCTCCGCTGCTTGACTGGCTGCTTTCCACACAGGAAGGTGGGATTCAAACCGCTCCTGTGTGCAGCTCATGAATTTAGACTTTGCAGATTGGAACTGCTTCATCAAAAGCAGCCAAGCCTCCACCCAAGAGTGAGATGATCCAGCACTGAAGCGTCACGCAGCAGTGACCTCCACCAGTCACTCAGGGACACTTCAGAGGGAAAGACAGGCCAAACTGACTGGTGATCATGTGACAGAGGCTAATTGGACTGTGATCATGTGACAGAGGCTAATTGGACTGGTGATCATGTGACAGAGGCTAATTGGACTGGTGATCATGTGACAGAGAGGCTAAATTATCTGGTTATATTGCAACTTTGTACATAATGCTGTAATTTTTCCACAGAACAGACACTGGGTGTTTGGTTTCGCCTGCTGTCCTTTATTTAACATTCTATAAAACAGCAGCTTTCATCTGGACACTTGCAGCTCTTTTAAATGAGGACTAAAAGAGTTCTTTGGCTGCTCTGAAGACGTCATTGGAATACTCCAGACCAAAACTGGCGTCTGTGCTTCTTCCCCCGCTCCTTTAGGGGGCATTTACAGGGGCTTTTAGCTGTTTAGCTCGTTAAAACCCAGGCTGCCGCTCCGGGTTAGCAGCCCCGCGTCCCGCTCAGGACGCCCCGTGAACTTGTGGATCGCGCGGATGACCCTGAGATGGACCGACGCGACCAAAACAGCCGCGAGACTCTCAAGCCTTCACGTGATGTTTGTCCCTCGCGGAGCGTCGTGTGCGCTGAGATGACACATCGAATCACGGGAGCGGCGCGCGACGCGCTCGGTGCAGGCGCGCGCCCGGTGGGCCGGCTGTGATTGGGCGGAGGGATCGGCGGCTGCGGACGGAGCCCCGGGATTGGTGGAGCTCAGCGCCGAACTTGTTGAGTCACAAGCCAACATCTCCCCATCTTCCACGGCGGAGCTTTCCAGGACCAGCGGTGCTGAAACTGTCTGCTCCTCCTCCACCCACCGAGCCTCTCACGCTCCGTCAGTTGTGCGTCTTCAGCGTCATTCCGCGGTACTAGTGCACCGCTGACGCACCGCCTGGGAGCGCACCAAGCCTTTCACTTCTCAGCGGAACGAGCAGAGGGTCCCGGAGCCGGAGCCGCAGCCGCAGCCATGGCCTTCATGGTGAAACACGTGGTGGGGGGACAGCTGAAGAACCTGACCGGCGGGCTGACGGAGGAGAAGCCCGAGGGGGAGAAGTCGGATGCGGCAGCGCAGGGAATGACCCAGGAGGAGTTCGAGCAATATCAGCAGCAGTTAGAAGAGGAAAAGTAAGGCACCGCTTCAAGTTTATGAATAAAAAATAGAGCGGGTTTGCATGTTTGAGGCGCGCGTCAGGCTTTGCGCTGAGCGCTCCCAGTGCGCCGTGCGCGTCCTTACGCGTCGGGAACACGGGCGCGCTGCGCACAGCTGCTGCTCTCTTTGCCTCTTAGCTTCTTAGGACACAGGAATCTTTTCTTCTCCGAGGGATGGGTGCGTGTTAGAGGCGCCCTGGTTTCTGCTGCCTTCCTCCTCTGGCAGAGTTGGAGATTCAGTGAAGGTGGAGGCAAACATCAGCTGTGACGGAGGTCAAATACTAACAGAAGCTTCACTTCTAGAGCAGATGTTCGCGCAAATTAATGCTCAATTACTCATTTGAAGCTTCGTCCTTGTTGAAAGTAAAGTGAATGAATGGATGCGTGCGTGGTTCTCATCTGCTGGAGGAGCATCGTGAGGAGGTGGAGCAGAGAGAAGAAAGCTCAGCATCAGAGCAGCAGCTGACCCCGCCTGCATCTTCAGCCTGTTCACTGGGACCTCCGTCAACTTGACAAACACCAACACAGAAAAAGAGAAAAATCCCAACTTGTCCAGGTGCAGCGGAGGTCTCTGTGGGTGCGAGGGTCCACACCGTGGCGGCGTTGGGAGCCAGCTGGGCCCCGGAGCCCTGCCCCCGTCTGCTGCTGCTCTGCTGGCACCGTCTGACCTTCAGGACAGATGAGTTATAGTCAGGGGTGTTAAACACGAGCGTAGATCACCCAGAAGCCGCCTCGCGCCCAGATTAAAGCTGACGAGGGTTTGGGGGTGGAGGGGGTGGAGGTGACATGTCACATGTAGACATTTTATCGCCCTCAGCACTCGAGACAACCCGGGTCATCTGATGCCCTTGAGAGGAGGAGGAGGAGGCACCAAATGAACAGTGCACGAGGCCGTGCGCCATCGCATGTTTGTCTTCTTGCTGCTAATGCAGAGTGAAATGCAGCCGTCCTGCAACACCCCCCCCCACACACACACACACACACACCCACACACACGCACACACACACACACTCCCCACAACAGCTCTGGGTGCAGGCGGCCACGCTGGCGGTGAGGAGCTGCTCTCTGCTGAGGCCTCCGCACTGACCAACCGACAGCCAGCAGAATCCAGAAAGGACTCCAGAGCGGCTGCGGGCCCACCGCCCCCTGCTGGAGCAGCCCCGCACTCACAGCTTGGTGGTCTTGCTCTGAAGCAGCTCCACAGATGCCCAGGACACCTCTGGGAGCATCACTGGGGACCTTCACAGCCACGCCTTCTTTTCTGTTTAGCAAAAAATAGATCTAGTCAGCATCTCAGCAAACGGAACCATGCCTCAGTGGCTGTCTCAGACACACAGGTGGAGACAGGGAGACACCGTCTTTGCCCCTCCGCCTCCATCCAGCAGCAGGGATGGTGGAGCGGATGCAAAGAAGAGTGGACCATCTTCCCGAGGCTCTGGATGAGCTGGGCCTCGGCCTTTACCTCTGCAGTCATTTCAGCTTTCTAAAGCGGAGCTGGTGACCACGCGCAGCTTCACCAGCAGAACTTCACTTCAGAGGCTGGAGTAGTGGGTGGACCTCCACCCGCACAGGCTGCCGTGAAGGTGGACAAACGGTGGGAAACACTTCGTTCTTCTCCTGGTTGCAGGGTGGCGTGGTCCTGCGGTTGGAGCTGGACAGCAGGCCCTGAGATCATCACCCCCAAAAATGTTCTTTACTCTCTTTCAGGCAAGAACGAGAGGCCAACTTTGCCCAGAAGAAGGCGGAGAGAGCCACGGTCCGCAGCCATTTCAGGGAGAAGTACCGGCTGCCAAAGGTGAAGGCGCCGCGCTCCACCCCTCTCCAGATGCATGCCTGGCTGTCCTGTCTGGCAGACCTGCCCAGCAGACTCATGCTGTCCATGTTGTTGTCCATGTTGTTAGAACGAGCTGGATGAGACCCAGATCCAGCAGGCCGGAGACGACGTGGTGTTGCCCACAGAACTGGCCAAGATGATCGCCGAGGACAACCAGGAGGAGAAGCACAAGCAGTCGGTGCTGGGGCAGCTGTCCAACATCCAGAACATGGACATCGACCAGCTGAAGGACAAAGCCCAGGCCACGCTGGAGGACCTGAAAAAGCAGACGGAGAACTGCAGCCTGATGTGATCCCAGGAGATCCCCGTTAAAGGTGTGGGAGTGTTTGTCTGAGGAGGAGCTGCTCTGCAGGCAGAAAGAGTCCCGCCGCTGCCTGGGCTGGGACGTCAGTGGGCGGGGCCACACAAGGACAGGTTTTCCAGCTGTGCAGTTAGAAAATAAAGATGAGAACCCTGAGATTAGGAAACCTTCACCGAGGAGAAGAACTCCTGAAGCAGGTTGGTCTCCAGACAACCTTCAGATGCCACCAGAGTGAGTGAATGTGGCTCCGGTTCCTCTGAAGGCTGGCCATCCCATCCTGGCAAAGACCGACCTCCTCTGGCCCCCCGGCTGGGTCTGCCTGCAGAGCAGCTCCTCCTTTCACAAACACGCCTGTCACGTGTTCCATGTCCTCCCCCCCGACCCCGAGGACAGAGTCTGACCTCAGGTGTGTGCAGGTGACTTCTGCACGCCCAGCGGCTGCTGCCACTGCTGCAGCTCTGGCATCAGCTGCTGGGTGAGCTGGAGGCCTGCACAGATGGGTCTCCAGGCCTGTCCATATCTGCAATGCAACGCTTAGGAAAATCCGCCATTTCAGTTGGAACAAAGAGCCAAATGTGGGTTTTTACCACACAAACGAAAGCACAATAGCTTCAAACCAGCAATACCCACTGAGAGCAACAGACGGGGCTGCTGTTGGTCAGACGTAGCTCCCAGAGGTCTGTTCCTGCTGCCCTGATAAAGCTCCCTCTGTGTCCCTCTGTGAGACAGATCTCGTTTGCGTCCCCTGGACTTCGGTGTGCCTTGGACGTCCGTGCAAGGTTGTCTTCTCTAGGTCCGTAAGCTACTGCTCATGAAGACAGGTCTTTGGCTTCTTTATTTGTGCAGGTTTGTTCTTTGTTTCAGCTTCTCGTGTGTTCAGACACGTGTTCGTAGCGTAGGAACTTTAACTGTGTGTGTGTGTGTGTGTGTGTATCAAACCTGAGATCAGCAACAAAAGCAGCCTAAAAAGCTGCTCAGATGAGAGAAATGAGCATATTAGCATCTTCCAAAGCCGTGCACGAAGGACATGGCAGTAAGCAGTGTCTGCAGGAGCCCAGGTGTCTGCTGTATCAGGTCCAAACCTCTCTTGATGCTTCTCCTGAGTGTTGTCAGCTGTTGCTTGACCTTTGACCCGCCCTCCGTTTCACTGACATGTGGTGGCTTTGTGTTGTGTAGCTGACGTAGCGTGTGGTGTTGCTGTTGGTGTAATCTTTCGCCGTGTGCTGTAGCCGAGCCCGGGAGAAGGCGGGACATGTTGTCGATGTTGTCTTTAGATCCACGTCCACTCAGCTCTGCCAGCGTTCCCCTGAGCATGGGCGGCCCCCACCCTCATCTGTCTTCAGGTGGGCTCTCAGAACGGCTCCACCGCCCAAACTTCCTCCACCTCTTCTTTGTGTTATTGACATATTTTGGCGTCCTACATGAGGAGCTGGCAGTGTGGATGTATCTAGATGGACAGGTGGATGCTTTGGGGATCTCCAGGAGAAATCTGGAGCTTCTGGAGGGAGGCGAAGGCAGAGAAACGCTTCAAGGGTCCCAGACCAACGGCGATCTGACACCGAGACGTTTTCACTGTTGTGTAACACATGAATGCAATAAGAACGATGCTGAACGCAAGAATCTCCTCTTTTGTCCGGTGGTGGTGGTGTTGGAGGAACAGAAGCCATGAAGCAGTCAAACACACATGCTGCTGACGATCAGGAACGATGCTGTCATCACTTTGTCAGGGAACGGCTGCCATCACGCTCACGTTTCCCTCATATTTGTCTTATTTCTTTTACAGTATTTCTGATATTCTGTGATTTTGAGATTTTAACCGCAATAAATTGATTTTTAGGATAATGAAGGATTTGAAAGCTTGAGTTTATTTTCCCATCATATTAGCAGAGCAGTTGGTGACGTTTGCTTCTATAAATTGTTCCTCTAGCATCACTGAAGATCTCATCTTTTTTTCCCTCTTGATATTTCAGAATTTCAGACTCTTCAACCTCAGAATTGGTCCTTTTGGACATTTTTACTTGTAGACCGAGTGTTCAACCTCGTGTGTCCACAAGGTGGAGACAGAAACACCAACCTGAGTTCAGCTCATGGCGACTGACAGGCTGGCTAACGGGGCTCTTCTGCCTTCATCTGCTGTTCTCCTGCAGACTGAGCCAGGAAAACAGGCGTTGCGTTAACCACGTGATCACTAACTTAGACTTTAACATTTGGCCTCATTTTGAAGTCTAATGTGCGCGTCCGGGTCTTTGAGGGTGGACACACCAAGTCAAAGTAAAGAGAAGGTAAGTTGCTGTTTGTAGGTTGTTGTGTGTGTGTGTGTGTGTGTGTGTGTGTGTGTGTGTGTGTG
>BJFM01000285.1:290926-323873 GCA_016586285.1 Arothron firmamentum | reverse complement strand
GGGGGGGGGGTTGTAGGGGAGAGGGGAGACTGTTATAGGCTGAAATTTGCATTAGGTTATCTGGATCAGGCTAATTCAGTCTTGTGTTTAAGCTTCAGTCAGATTCCGCAAGAGTTTAGGAGGAAACAGGCCTTTGTGACACCAGGATGAACTCTGTCACTACATGAGTGCTCTGATGTCCTCCTCCGCTGCCCACTGAGCTGCTCACTGCTGTTGTCCTCAGCCAAGCAAACGGCCGACTCGACACGCCGCAACGCCTCAGTGCTTCTATCCAAAATATCTCCATCTCGTGTCTCCTGAATAAGTCATGAACTTTGGAGATAAAAGCCTCAATTTCAGTTTTTAGTTTGTCCTGTCCTTCCCAACAACTACATCTTTCCTGTTTTTTTTATCCTTCCTCATCCATCTGACATTGCACCAAATGCGACCTGAGGTTCCAAAATCCAACTGTCCTTCAGCTGCTGACTGTCTGTCCTTGGATACAAATTCCAGGGCTGCAATGTTATCAACAGTCCTGCTGAATCTCTTTTTTGGGGAAAATAGTGACAGGCTGCAGTCTCCTCATGTGAGCTTTAGAGCTTGAACTAACAAAGACAAGGGAGTGCTGCCCCCTACTGGCGAGACAGTCCAGACCCAAATGAAGGGACGAGCACATGCGTAAGCCAAATTCATGCTTGGTGGTAATTGAAAAAGAATGGAATCATGCACGAAGGCACATCTTTCATGTCTCTCACTGTGTGGGCTGTGCAGAGGAAAGAGAATGCTGTGAAAACAAAACATCCATCACACTCTTTACGTCTATTTTTACCACAGCAGAGCGCTTGAAAACACAGCGCCCACACAGGAGGAAATTAAACCCCAGCATCACTGATGACATAATCAAACTGCTGAATGAAATCACAGTCCCTGTGGACCAGAGGCTTTTCAGCAGGACGGGATTACACAACGAGATCACGCTGCAGGCCAGTGCACACACTGGAGGGCGTCCATTGTCTCAGAACAGAGCCGCACACAAAGGCCGACCGGAGCCGCTGCAGGCTGACTTCACACTTTATACTTAAATGTAATGGTTTTAAATAGGCCCCCAAATTTATACTTAATAAAGGAAAAATGGGCGTGTGCTAATGTGAACTAAACTGTATACTAGAGCTGGAATGGAGACCAACTGGTCAGTTATCAGATCTGATATTTGCACTAAAGTAAATGTACCTTGTATCCCCTCCAAAACGCCTGGATGAGCAGAGCAGCCTGAGCCTCACTTAGCTGCAAGAACAGAGGCACGGGAGGCCTGGGACTTAAGAAGGTGATTGAGAGGTGGGGAAACAGCCAAACATGAAAGAAAAAAACAGAGATTAGTGTGAAAAGTTTGGTTTTTGTGTGATAATATTCCCCATACGATCTTGAGGAGACACTCACTGACTGCTAATCCAGGCCTTCACAAAGGGGATGTCATCAAAGCTTACTGGGGTTTGTTCTTGTCTCCGAGGGTTGTGACTGAGGAAACAGAACGAGAGCAAAGTTATTCAGCGTTCAAGCCTTTAAAATATAGGTGACCAGCTAAGGTGAGCATTACAGGAGTGTGTTCGACTCTTACTTATAGAGCCACTCAGTAAGGAAGTCACATGGGTTAAATTTTGTAAATTTACGCTGCAACAAAGAAGGTAAACAACAGTGTTTAAAATATATCTGGTTAATTGAACAATACTGGACACCTGCATATTGTTTAAGGTATTTAATCCTGACCTTAAAGCAGTCGTGATTCTGGGCTTCTTTCAAAAGAGCCTCAAGTCCAGGCACCAACACTGGATACACTTTTGTCTCCATATAATGTGAGACGGGGCCTGACACAAACACACAGCGCATAATTTATCTATATGAGCAGAGAACATTTCTGTAGTATAATATAGTATAAAATGTTTTATTGTAATGCCATCCCTGGGGAAAAAGTCTCTTACGGCTAAGTACTTGTGGAGATGGTGAGATTTTATCTGCAGGAGGAGGACTTTCACTTGACAGTGAGGTGGGACAAGGGGTCAAAAGAAGGGGGTCTCTCAGGGGATCTTCAAAATCCTAGACACATTTCTCAGGTGAGAGATGATGCAAACTACTGTAGCCAAATACAAGGATGGATGAGCAGTTAAACAACATAGCCTTACCTGTGCTGTTGATAGTCCAGATGTTACTATGGAATGTGTCCAACCTGACCCCACAGCATCTGGAGGACTGGAACGACCGGCTTCAGACCCTGCAAACCACATCATACATAAACAAACAGTGCTGACTAGGGACTGGAATGCACTGATGCATCAGGTTGGCAGGATTCAGGATGGGATGTCTCTCAGGTCGCATCAATGAGTTTGTCTTTAGGATGGTAAACATGACAGCCGTAGTTGTCCACAACAGTCCGCTCTTGAACAGTGGTGCTGTTGTGTTTTGTGGCTACGGTTTAAATTAATAGATAGCAGTGATATAGGGGTCAGTTGTAATACAACGTAACTATAGTTGAAATGTAGCGTTGCTTTGAAGCAAAGCTCCTTTGACCTTTGAAAGATCAGGCTTCAAACCTCTTTCATTCCGTGAACTTTATACTTGTTAGATCGTATTTGATGAGGATTGTCTCCGATTCACATTGCAACCAATATTACCTTACCTTGTTCAGGTAATTTAGTGATGTCAGCTATTGTAGCCATTTTTACTTTTTTTTTTTAAAAAATCGGGATTATTCGCTACTCTAGATTTACTTCTATTTTGTTGTCGTCTGCTTGGTTCCGGTGTTAATGTTTGGGATGGTTGCTAGGGACTCCTTAGTTACCAAGGAAGCAGTCATGTTTCGAACTTCCGGAAAGAAAAGCAAATGTAGGATAATGAAAATATGTCGAGAACTTATGATACGCACATTATAGCCACAAGATAAAGTAAGAAAGATAAAATTATGTTGTTTTAACTGAACCCACCCACCAATTTATTATCCAGGAATTGTTTTCGGTAAACGACAGCATTATGCTAGTTTCTACCTTCACCACTAGATGGCAGCAAGAATCCGCCAACGCAGTCTATAAATATAAAAATATCATATTTTACAAAAATCGTAAAATTGTCTGATTAAGTTGGTTTACATTTCAAAACCAATTTACACACACAGAATTTAAAAGGTTTGCTTACCTTCTGGCTATAGTGGAATTGGCCTTTTTCCACCTCTAGCAACTGCTGTTCCTTTATGAGTTGCAAAAGTTGAGCAAAACAATTTGAAAACACCCTTCTCAACAAATATCATCATATATTCTGTTATCCAGAGTTCAAAATTAAAGACTTTATTGGAATATATTCCAAAGCAGTCGTCATCTTATGACTGAACAAAAATAGCCATTTTTCTTAAAAAATATCTCGAGATGTTTGAAAATGCACTGAACAGCTTTTGACAAAGTATACATTGCAATAACATATTTTGCAATCACTGACCAGTTAATAAATAAAAATTTGAAACTATATTACAAATATTTTTGTGTATTTTTAACCAAAACGGATGAGTTAAACCCCACATTTGCTTAAACAAGTTGAAGATGTGCCACAAAATTGTTGTTACAGTGCATTCTGTCAACCCCCCTGAAAAAACGAAAATCAAACAAAAAAAGATGGTAATACAACAATAATGATAATTAACAGTGACTTTCTTTATAAAGCAACACTGACAAAAGCAATATAAAGGGCCAGCTATGAACAAATATACAGCATACATTCCTCCAGAGGTTCAGAATAGAGGGAGCTCGTGTGACGAGGAGGATTACAACAACATTAAGTGGTTCTGAAACACCCGGCGGAAAATTAGCTCATTTACATGTGTGCTGACAATGTCAACTGCGAAAGCTGTGGCTTGTTATATATTTATTTTCCAGGCACAGAATTGAGACCATCAGAAGCACACTTTCATGCAGTTCCATGATGCCTTTAACAGTAAAAGTGTATGTTTGACCTTTAACTTGGACACATTCTGCTGACAGAAAGAGCCGCCTATACTCTGAACACAAGGACCTCAGGTTATGTCCTGTTGCTGTGAAGCTAAAGGTCGCCTTCTGTCAAAAACAAACCCTCTAAAAATATGCAGCATGTTCAGCTCCAAAAAAAAAAAAAAAAAAAAAGCAGGTATGGCTATGAGAAAGCATGATTCATGCTCAGAATTTGACTCGGTCCAGTACTGGGGTCTGTCACTACAGAACCCTGACGTGTGTGGACAGTCATAGAGGCAAAGATGCAGTGGCCTTTCTCCTGAAAACAGTCCTCTAACAGGAAATCAAAGATGGAAATAAATTAGACTAGTGGTGTGTGAGTAGAAACAATAGATTTAAATTTTTAAAACTTCTTTTAAACAGCCATCTTTTACTGGCTGAATCAGTCAGTGCAAGAGCCCTTCAATCTTAAATGGACAGGGGGTGCAGCATCTTTTACAGTTCCATTTCTCTTTTGGGATGACATACCCACCGTCTACATACAGACCTTCCTGTTTCCACTCTGGACACATTCCTTAAGAATCTATAGCTTTCATCTCCTTCACATCTTTCATTCAAAAACATCCACAAACTTTACAGGGTTTCTAGTCCACTGTTACAAGTTGGTGAGAGCTATGTACAGGTGTGTGATATGTTTTATGTCAGCGATGGGTTCACTGAAGCTGAGGGTCTCCATGGACTCTGAAGCGGTACAGGCAAGTGTATTCCTGATGCCCCCAGTTAGAAAGTACACGCATCTCAATGATCTGGAACGATTTATCATTCTGCTCCTGAAAGAAAATGAAAAATCAGACCACGTTGGCTGCAATTAAACTGACTCTAATTCAAATCCGGTGTGAAAAGCTTCTTCACTTACCATAACTGGAAACATTTGCAGTGCCTCTCCATCCTCCTGGTAGGTGTACTGGCCCAGCAGCTTCCCTTCCTCCTGGTACTCATCATCTAGACCCTGTAAGACACGTTGGAAATCAGCACTCGGCCCTCAAGGCTGCAGGATCTTAACAAATGATCGGCTGCAAGCATTCACATCCTTCTTACATGGACAGTAAAGTCACGTGGGGCGCTGGTGATGTTTCCAGTTGGAGACAGGGTCTTGGGGATGTGCTCCAGGCAGAAAGATTTGGGAACAATCTTCAAGGACAAGCGAATCACCAGGTAACCCTGAGAGCCTTTAAATGCCCAACAGTTACCTGGATACACATCAGGCTGGAGGAGGAAGATGTTTAGTTAAATACTGAAAATGAGATGCAGATTAACTATGAGAATAAGTTCCTTTACAGTGAAGCTCACCTGGATAACAACACGTGGAGACTGTGAGAAGTACCACAGCGGAAGGCCAAAAAGACTCATGAGGGCTGTCTTGGTCTCGTATGTCTCAGAGCAGCGAGTGCTGAGGATGCTGCCACCTGCAGGTTGATGGGAGAAATCACTCTTATGCCCATCTGTCACCAGGGTGATGAGCTACATGGACCTTTGTTGAGCTTAAAGACAGGCAGTTTGAGCAATTCAACTGACTTTAGAGCAAACATACTTGTAAATGCTAAGCTACTGTTGACCTATCTTGATGTAGGTCAACAGACTGTAAAACACACAACACATCCTGATTTTTTCCCATTAAGTCCTCGAGCCTGACTTATACCAAGACCTGCATTACATAACAGAGGCCATTAGAGGAGGAGCGGCACTGCTGAGAGACTTAATTCTTACCTCCAGACTCTAGGGCATAGTCCACCAGGCCTGTTCTGTCCTGAGAGTAGAGTCGCAAGGCATTTTGGACAATAATCTTCACTTGCTGTGGGACACACCACAACAAAGTTGTTAAAGCATTCAGGAGTCTTAGATACAATATATTTGCTGTTAATGATGTCAGTAACATCTTTACCTCTTCTGTCAGCCCTTCAGCAGCAGCAGTGTGCTGGACAGCCCCGCTAACCGTGTGAAAAATGGTCTCAGCCTGGGACTCGCCCTCACCGAGCTTTGTGACACGACTGTGTTCGAGCTGCTGGGACACATTTCTCAAGATGCTCATCTCCAGTGAGGCCAGCAAGGCCTGCAGGTCAGGGCTGCTGATGTAGCGCTGGGACAGCCAGTGGAGCAGAGACTCAGGAAGCTCTCCTGTCCCGCCGCTGCCAAAGAACAGAGTGTGTAGCTCCTTCCGTACCTGAGCTGAGACCTGGGCTGATATCTGGGGCAAAAAAAATGCACGCGTCATCAAAGGCCGAAAAGCAATATTTTCCACAAAATGACTCGTTAATATCTGTAACTTGCCGTGTCTTCAAGTGTGTCCAGCTGTGCACACTTGCCGCTGCATCCCACAACACCCTGCAGGTCCTGTCTGATTTTAACTAGCTCTGCCTCAAGTCTCTGCACCTCCACCAGCAAAGCATCATGGTCTTCCTGTTTCACAGCCAGACTGAGTGAAAGGCAGACAGGTGAGCAGTCAAAGTCTAGGCTTTAAATGAAGCTAAATTCACTCAGAGTTTACATTCAGCTTGTACCTGAGAGGAAGTGTCTCTGCTGCTGAAGAGTCTGCCTCTTTCATACTTTCCTGTTTCTCCTGCTCAAACTGTTTCTGCTTTTGCTGTACCTCCTGTCAAACACACAAATCATGCATGAGCGTTGCTCAAAGGCAGGGCAGAAAACTGACAGGTGACTCAAACAAATCCTTTAGGCTGCTTCCATGTAGAATGAACAAAATCAATCAGAATTCCTTTAGACAACAGCAGTATTGTTCAACATAGTGGCCTTTAACCACTTCAAGATGTCAGTCAACTCTTATCAGATCATACGACACAGCCTTGTTCCGGGTGAGGTAGTGAAGCAGCTGCGCCCACCTGAGTTTTGGCCGCCAGAGTATTAAGCAGAACCTCTATCGTAGCTAACTGGGTGGCCTGACCCCGTTGCTGACGTTCCTGCTGCTCTTCACTCTGCAGGGCAGAGCAGAGGAGAAATACGGTGAATGTTAACCCTTAAAGGAAGCCATCACTAACCCATGTATCCTCCTGTCCCTACCTGTACTCTTTGTGCATGTTCCTGCTCCAGTTCTCCTTGCAGCACAGCGACTCTCTGGTCCAGCAGTGAGGACACCCACAGACCCAGACTCTCTCTGTCCGTACGAGTGTGCAGTTGATCTTTCAAGGTGTTGTAGAGCTCAATAATGTTGCCGTGAAGCTCGTCTTGTTTGTGATCTCTCTGCTGAAGTTGCGCCCACAGCAGTGCTAGCTGGCGCTCTATATGTTCGAGCCGCTCCAAGTCTCCAAGAGCTACAGGGGGGAGAATCGGCTGAAGAAGGAAATGATAAAAGAAAAAAGTTAGTAATAAACACAAAATACAATGATAATATAAAAATACAGGCTTGATGTACAAAACAAAATTCAACATTTAGGAATAAAGTAATTGAGGCTCTATCTCTGTATCTTACAGGTGTTCCTGATGCTGGGGTTGCGGGGGTTTGCTGAATTGGGGTCTCTGGTGCTGAGACAGAGGCAGTTGCAGGTACCAGGTTATACCAGAGGGTCAGAGGAGAAACAGGACGCCATTCAGTCAGATTTATGGCTGGAAGGTAAGCAAGGAGGGCAGCAGTGGACGGACCCCACAACCACAAAGCTGTATAGAGAACAAAAGTATAAACAGTACAAAACAAGTTAATCTCTGATCACATTAATATCTAAAAAAAAAAAAACAGACAAAGTAGAGCCTTAACATTTAATTTGTGTATGCAAGTATTCATAAGCCTCAATTACAAACTATCCAGTACAAATATGATAACAAAGGATGAGTGTGAGCGTGCACATTTAAATATTGTTGGTTAAAAGGAAGATGTTGACCTAAATCTGCAGCATACATGCAGGACAGGACATCTACTGTTCCCATTGAGACTCAATTTTCTCTGCATGTGCTCACTGAAATGGGTCACAGCTAGCATAAATGATAGCACTGCAAGCTGTCATAAACTCACCCAGTAGGAGCAAAAAGGGCAAAAGCAATAGCAGGAGCCTCCAGAGTCTGGGTAGGCACCTGAAACAGAAAAGTTTAACACATGAACAATATGTGGTTTATAAAATATCACTGAATTCAGAGCTAAAAATCTGGTTCGTTTGAGATCTGTTTGGCCACATGGGGGCAGCAATTGGTTTCATTTCACTCTGTACCACCAGAAAAAGCTAAAATAGTTTGAACTTAAATGAACTTTAACCAAATTTGTAACATCAAGACCACCAATGTAGATTCAATACAGATGTGTGACTACTTTATCTTTGCTAAACTTTCTAGGTGTTAATAGTTGAATGAAGCGCACAATTAGAGCTGATAATACAATGTGCTCTCTTACTGTGTGAGAAAGAAGACATTGAGGACAGACATGAGAGACACCAGCTGGTACCATCCTGTTGCCAGAAACCACAGAAGCCCCCTGCCTGCCTTCACTGCAGAGATTTAACAACAATAAAATACATATGGAAAGTGAGCATGAACACGATCAGGCATGTGCAAGACAGTGAAGATGCACTGCAAAGATACTGCACTGCTTCACCAACCTGGGGCTGTCAGAAACATCCAGAGCAGTGACAGCAGGCTCTGCAGGGCCCTCACAGCCCCACATCCCAACACTTTTCCTGATCTCACCACACAATGACCTGGCCAGAGGAGGCAATGGCCTGAAGGAAAGGAAGAAACAGGATTTTATCAATGACACCACTCATCTATACCGACAGTAGGCTGTGCTATCTGTCTACAGGCTGCTCCCCAAGTGAAATAAAGAGCTGCTTAACCTGCACAAACTAGGACACTCCACAGTGCCCCTGCCAGGTGATGAAGCTTGGAGGACTGTGAGAGTAGGCTGGTGTGTGTCTCTGCATGCTGCTTCCCTTTACAGTCGTCGCCTGCGTGTGTGTGCCGATGTGATGAAGAGCAGTCAAAGCAAAGACAAAAAGAAGCAAAGAACCAAATTATGTGTAAATTAATGGTAATAAGCATAATAAACAAAAAAAGCTCAGCAAAAAAACAGAATGGCTCAAAAGAAAATATAAAATAAAATAGCACAGATAAATAATCTCATGTTCTCACACAGATCCCACCCATTATTAACTCTGCCATTCACAGCTGACACCGGGAAAAGCTGGGCGTATGGAAATAATGTTTGGTTTACGTGAGAGTGTGCTTACACAGGGAGCCGTTGAGTTTAAGATGTGCTGCATCTTCTGTGACCAGGCCCTTCACATTCATGCTTCCACAGAAACTTGAGTGAGTTGAAACTATCATGACAAAAGCACATAGCGTCAGAATAAGAGTGGCAGGAGCACATCACGTAACAATAAAAAAAAAAAATCAAGATAGAAACAGAAGAGTAACAGCAGAAGTGAGAACCTGTGACACCATAGGCAGTACCTTGTTCTTCATGGCCATCATTTCTGCCACCCATAAACCAGTGCAGAGTGGTCTGCTTAAACCGATAGAGCTGGCTCAGGCTGGAGGACATCGCTCGTCTCACTGGGTTTGTAAAAGAGGTCAGAACATCTGCAGAACAATACAATCAGTTAGTCAAAAAGCATGGCTGGGAAAACAAAACACGGGAAAGAAAAATGAAATGGATAAGAAGCTGAGAATTAGGAGATGCAGAAGGAAAAAAAGAGACCTATTTATCTTTTCCTCCTAAAAAGCTTTTCATGTGAAGCACAGAGCATGACTCAGCAAAGTCTCATAGTTTACCTCTTCCAGTAGAGGCTCTGGCCTGTGAACCAAGCCAGACCACACTGCTGAAGAGGACGGTGACCAGAGACACCAAAGGTGCCAGGCTCTGTTTGCTGTAACGGACACACGCGTTGCATATTGACCTCAGGACACCTTAGAGAGACACAACCACGATCAGACTCTTACAGAGACGACTGCATATTTTTTAGAAGAATCTGGAAGAATAAAGCCAACATATAGCAGAGCAGCGGAACAGTTCCTCACCAGTCTTGTTCCTTCGACTTCTGTCTCTGGAGTATATACTCGTGAAAGGTGACGATGACGATGAGGACAGAACATCAGAGGAAGAGTGTACCAGCTGAGATGACGATGATGTCGACTGTGTGATGAAGGTGTCATTCTTCTGAGAGTGAAAAGAGCAGTCTTTGCAGATGTATCCATTGGTGAGGGAGGAGATGTTAAGATGATGGGATTTTGATGCGCTGGTGTCACCGTTGACACCTGAACCGTGATCAGAGCAGATCCTCCTCCCTGAGGCAGAGCAGCACAGCCAGTTCAATCACATCTAATCAACTTAGATAGCTTAGATCACATTTTTCACAACTTACCTGACTGTCCATCCACACAAGTGAATGTGTTTGTTGTGGTGACTGTACGCTGTCTCAGGCGCGACTCATCCAGACTGGTGAACAGAGCGGCGTCTGACACTGCGCTGCTTTCCTGAACGATGCCGCTGTTAACTGGGGTGTTAACTGTAGAGAAGGAGAGGGTTTTCCTCGGTGTGGCAGCCTGGCTCAGAGATAAAGACAGACCACCAGAACTGGACTGCTGCTTTTTACTCCGCAGTGTCCTGAGAGCACAGGCAGGAAGAAAAGAGGGGAGTTAAACTTCAGGCATGATCAGACCGCCATCAGGAAGAGAGTGGATCGTTTGTGTTGTTAATCCTACCTCGTCTCTCTCCTGGTGGTGCTCTGACTCTGGGAGTAGTCGGCACTGCTCTCATTGGCATGGTGACCCTGAAGGCGTAGGCTTCGCCGCGACATTCTGGGTGATTCGTACACAGCAGCGATCTGGTGCTCCTGCTCAAACTCCAGGGCAGCTGTAGAGTAGCTGGAACTGAGACGAAGACAGAGAATCAGAGAATGAGGGGAGAAATCCAGGGAAATAACCTAATCCTGCATGTGTCTTTAAGTTTTTATTAATAATTGCAGAGATCTGAAGAGCTTATTTTCACTGGCCGGAAGCTTAACAGGAAGTGACTAATTCACATCAAACAAAAGAAAAGCACATTGTGTCTCTGGAAAACTGAGCAAGATAGCAATAAAAAGATCCCGAAATAATCAAGAAATCTAGGGGGAAAAAATCCACTAAGTACAACACAGAACCATGTCTAAAGGCACTAGAAAGTTGTTAAAATTGCAACAGACATACTTGGAAAGGTGTGTTTGTGTGTGTGTGTGTGTGTGTGTATATATATATATATATATATATATATATATATACATACACACAAACATACATACATACACTATGTATATATGATTATATGTATATATATATATGCACACATTTGTCCATTGCTAGCATGTTAACAGTCTGTGCTCCCCCTTCACTATTAGGTACAGACAAGATTAAACTTCACAGACATGCAGAGGAGCGTGAATGGAAAGGAAGGGCAAGTGAAAAGGAAGGGCAGATCAACTTCCTGTTTAGCGATTTACAAGGGCAGCCCCTCCTAGTGTAAACAAGAGCTACTGCCTAAAAACCAGGCCTGACGACTGTAGACTGAGCATAGTCTGCTGTCCAGCCCTGACGCATGTGCCTGCACGTGTGCATGATCGTAACACTGGCTGGCCCTCGCTCTGAACTCTGAGGATTACCCTCCCACACAGAGCCAATTACGTTGTTTCGTCACTACTCTCCTGGCTTCACTGGCTGGCATTTTTCTCAACACAGGACCAGAGCGAGAGCAGAGCTGGCTTTTGCTGCCCCCTATCGAGGAAAATGAATTATAAAGGGTATCAGGACTGATCTGAATGTTGCCTCTCCCGAGCGGCTCCTACGGCCCACATCAGCGACAAAAATAGAGAAAGTCAAAAAGAAACAGATGAAGAGACTCTGGAGCTGGAGAGAGAGAGCGAGAGAGCGAGAGAGCGAGAGAGCGAGAGAGCGAGAGAGAGAGAGAGAGAGAGAGCAAAGACACTTTATCCAGCTTCCTGGAATCTCTTCTTGCATAACAGAATGCTTTGAAAATCTTCCCACTCTCAGTGGGTACATCTGACAATGCCAGCCACAATGCATCACAAATACACATTTTAGTGAAGCAAAGTTCACTGTTGATCTCATTAATCTTGCACAGCAACATGACTGACAATTGGCCGTGGGAATCTGCATATTCTGTCTGTTAGCGTGCCAGGTTTGTTAGCATTCAGGGACCTGACAGCCATCCACCTTCGGCCTGCTTTGCATGGTGCAAACTATGGAAATGAATGAGATCCAAACACAATAAAGGCAGAAAAATACAGTGCTACTATTTTTAATGACAATAGTTTCACTCACAACTTTAAGACTGCAAATGAGTTTTTCAGGAATGCAGCTCCACGCTCGCTCTGGAATCTTTTTACAAGACCACAGGGCTTGGTGTTTTATAGTGAAGTCATTCAGAGAGAAGTGCGCCTCAAAAGTTGATGGAGAAAATGTTTGGTACTTCTCTGTTTCTGTGTTTTCAGCCCTAAATTTACATTACTCACATTCTTGTCCACCTTGTAAGAGATAAACAGATAAAGGTAGTAAAAATTGCCATGGTTGCAAAGAGTATAAATATTATAGGAGTCTGTAGCTGAGACTGCAAGGCTTTATGTCCGATATCACCACAGCTGGGTTGGCAGACCTCAGACAGACCTGTGATCAGGATTACTGAAGCCCTCCTTCCTTTTCTTCCTACAAACAGCCCTTTTTTCACCCTCTCACCCTCCATCACAGGCTTGAATAATGCAGTGTGTGCTATCCTGATGCTGCACCTGTCAAATGCACAAAAACCAATCTAAAGGGTGCTGCATGCTTAGTGAGTATGGATTACACGTAGATGACGTAACACACAACTGAAGCTGTGTGTACAAACACTGACATGGACCTGTGTTACAATAATATAACCGATGTGTTACCAACACAAACTAGCCCACCACTGACATACAGAACCCACAACTGCAGCTAGAACAACAACTGACGGCATCTTTATCCCAGCACGCTGCTGCTGGACTATCTGATCTCTCAGATCTACGCTTAAAAACATCTGTTTTTATTCTTTAATTCACAACAATAAAAGGACAGCTTATAGGTCACAAGCTTAGTTACCTTGATACAAAGCTAAGTGTAAAGGTCTTGACTTTAATAAACACAACATTACTTTTTAAAATGAAATCTTAAAAATAAAACCTGTTCCAGATGCCCAGCCCCACTGACCCACTTCCACTATCATCAAATATGCATGTGCCTACGTGAGTCAATAAAGACAGTACTTTCAGCAGCAGTTTACTAGTAATTCATTCTTAGAAACAAAAGCCAAACAGGACTGATGAGTCCAAGAACAAAGTACACACACACAGAGTACTAATGCACTTCAGAGTGTTGACAGGCCACAATTAAACTTTTGCGCTTTATTTCTGAATCTTCTAAGACGGTACGTGTGACCTGATCTAAAACCCACCCTGCTCATACTGCACTGAATTCCAGCTGGGTGGTCTGAGCTTCAGGACCTCTCTGGTATGTGTGGGGCAGAAACAGAACAAGACCGGCCTCTTCTCATTCTTTTTTCCTGGACTATTCAACGCCACAGAAGCTGTCACTGCTCTTTTGAGTTCTGCCAACAGATGGGCCAACGGTTCCCGTCACCCGACCCTTGTCTGTCTGCACGCTGCACAGATACCTACAGAACGCCTCTGCAGAGAACAGCCCTCTTACAGATTCTGGTATTTATTTAAAACAATATTTACTCAGCAGCAGTTCAGCTACTTAAAAAAATATAGGCTGGGAGAATACAGGTGCCTTAGGGTAGCTTTCACAGAGTCTTGTTGCTCAGGAGAGCCAAGACTTAACCACTTAGCTGTAACACACACACACACACACACACACACACAGGCTAATAAAAACCACCTAGCTGGTCAAGAATCATAAACTTAGTGTAATCCTTGGATCAGTGCTGGGTTGAGATTGTGAGGGTCATTAATAGCTTGTCAGCTAGCTGCATTCAGGGCAACATGATTAGCTTGTTCCAGCCTTTCAGTGTCAATCAAAGAAGCCTTTCATCTTAAATGACCTCTGTTAAAAAGGAGGATAAGAACCAAACATGAACTAAAATCTTCAAGCAGACATTAGAAAAACTGACAGAACTTGATACTATTGCTACAGCTACCACAAAAGGACAGATGATGGTTAAGTGCTAACCATGACTTTTACTTTCTTCAATTTACTGTCAGGACTGATCAACATATGGTCATCAAAAGGTGTGTTAGTTTCCATATACCAAACAGAGCATGTCGAATCAAAAGTGATGACGGGGAAGACAAACATTGCATGAGCTTCTTTAGAGGCGAGTCCGCCACACCTTCAGCGCAATCTGTGATGAGCAGCTCAGATTATGTATGGATGAAGAGCAAACTGGGAGAGGCTGGCATTACAGGAATGGTTTCTGCTTTTCACCAGCCACGGTTCAGCCTGAGTCCCCACTAAAACTATATAAACACACACGCACAGACTGACTCATGGAGATGAGTCACTGAAGCCACAGATTTTACAGAATAACTGACTCCCAAACCTCAAAGTTTAAAGCCAATATCACAAAAAGAATGTTTGAACAGACCAGTGTTGGATAATTTTGCAAAGTATGAATCAACCTTCAGGAAACAATAATTATCAAAAGAGTAAAATTAAAGATGCTGATGGTTTTTAACAGTGTAATCTTCCTACAGGAATGCCATGTCACTTGTCAACACACAATTCAAATGCTGAAACTGTTAAAAATAGCGTCAGGTTTCTCAAGGCCATTTCAGCTTTATTCTGAGTTAATTCTCTGAGCTATGCGACGGTGACAGCCAGCAGGTAACTGAAATGTCCTGGGACAGACCAGCTGCAGCTGCACAGCGGAGGGGTCTCACCTGAGAGAATAGGTATATCCGGTGTTCTCTGGAGCACACTGTGGTGGTGTGTATGTGTGCAGCTGGGAAAAATCCATGGTCATTCTTCTTTGTTTAGACTGCAACAGTCAGGACGCAAAGGACAGCAACGTTGAGCACAAACATGTTGGAGGAGGACAAGAAGCCACCAAAACCTTCCACACGCACTCACAGCAAGAGCACAAACCACATTGTTCAGCCTGTCGCTTCGGTTCTGCTGTGAGCTCAAGGTCTGACCCGCTCAAGTTTTTACAGGCACACGTAAAACTGCAACCACATGACAACAACAAAACTCTGCAAACACCCGCTGTCCCTTCCCAGGCTCAAACTCCCCAGCTCTCTCGCTAACAGACACGTAGCCACCAGATACTGCTGCCTTCCAGCCAACACTGGCAGGCCCCTAATGAGCTGCTGGACGTGCCCTTCACCAACAACACAACACAGTCACTGTCAGCGCACGGAGCTGGCCGACCTCTTCCTGCATGTTGGTTCTGGCGTGCTGCTGTTGGGAGGCTCCGGACACCACAGAAGATGGAAGCAACGGCTGGTTTCCTCTGCTCAGATAAAGACGGACGGGGCAGGAAACAGCAGACGGCAATAACGGCGATTCCCTTCTCCCGCTGTAGCAAAGCAGACTTCTCGGTGGAGACTAGTCCCGTAAGCTCCACAGTATTACGAAAGGAGGAACACAGTGAGGGGTGGGGCTGAGCTTTGGGCCATGGGCGGGAAACAACTGTTGTGGGAGCACTAGTTCCCAGTGCGAACGCTGCATTTTGTAAACAGGTTGTGTAAATGTGTTCACTGCAATACAGCCAGGATCTGTGCCTGTGTAAGGCACAAGGCTAAGCTACGGCAGCTAAGGAAGGTCACTTGAGCAGAAAAACACTATCGCCATAACAACTGCTTCAGGCGTGTTAAATAGGACAGACGGCCAAACTAAAAGTCCTCTCTTAAATATAAATGAGTGGTCGTTAGAGCAGCAGATAAAACAGATGGCCTTCCCTTAAAACTACAAAAATCTGCCCGCATAATCTTAATCGTGCTTAAATCTGCATCCAAGTCTCTCAAACTTAAAAGCCAGTGACTTTAATTCATCCAAGATTAGGTTTTAAATGTCCGTGCTCAACACCAGCAGAGCAGGCTGAAGATGATACTGAAATTCCTCCTCACAAACAGTATTTTCTGAATTCCTGCAGGTTGTTGTCGGTGGATTTTTCAGGACTATGGCACTCAAGTCTTGAGCTCACAGCTAAGCAGACAGGTTCAACAACTGGAGAGCATGCAGTCCTTCCACAAACACACCCCCACAGTCTGAGCAGCAACAACTGACACATTTCACCACTGCGTTTCTCCTCACTGGCCCCTTTACGCACCCGTGCTGCTGGTCTTCTCCCGGCCCTAACCGGACTGGTGTAATAACAAGTGCAGATAAGGTCCAGGCGGTTAAAATATAAACCCAATAACAGTCTCACATTGCTCTGTGCCAAATTTAGACAGCATGCGTTTCGACAACCGTGTCACCGCACAAACCTCCGACTGAGGATCGACGCACGTCTTTAACATTTATCCAAAACATCCCGCGCACTGTTGAGGTTGTAACATACAGTATTTTACGTATATGCAATTGCAAATATGTCAAATCACCCAGGAATCTAAGGCCAGAGTCTGGAAGTAAAGGAGCCCAGCAAGGACAAACCACAACTACAGAAAAACATCAGCAGCAGAAAAAAAGCAACTGTAGCTTCATTATTATTATTATTATTTTTCACGTATGGAAAATTATTGAGTAATTTTACATATCCACTTGCCCGCGCGCTCGGAGTCCATGTATGTTATTATTAGAATAATCCAAACTGGAAAAATCTGCGCCAACTTCCGCCAGCGGCCCGACGCACAAAACCTCACAGGGCCATCGCTGCCGACCGGCAGATGAACGACAGGATACTCGAATTAGGAAAAATAAACCTCAAAAGTTTGCACGCAGGTTCTGACTGTTTCGATGTAGCACAACAAGCCGATTTCCAAAATGGCTTCCCAGTCCTAACAAAGCCAGAAGGATCGCAGAGAGCAGATCCTCCCACTGCCGGGCTGATCCTCCCACCGCCGGGACACATTGTCGGCCGGGACGCACACTTCAAATCTATTGGAGGAGAGCAGCCCTGGTGCAGCGAGCAGGAGCTCAGGGTCCAACACTGGAGCCCCGACATCTGAAGATGCTCATGACTCTCACGTTTCATTTTCTATTTGTGCAATTAAATACAGTACCGAAAGAATTCAAGTAAAAGTCCCTTCTTTGGTGCATGACTGAATTACGTTGTAAATGTACAAACAACGACTCGTTTATAATCCTGCAGCATGCACGTCATCTCAGTCATCAGTAATTTGGTTTTTAAACTGGCTGATGGATGCACAATATTTATTTTGATGGATTTGAAAACATTTGCAGTCAGTGTCACACAACATCCAACATTAAATACTCCAGAGAAATGTGAAAATGTGTGAAATATACACCCGAAATCTAACGCGCATCAACGCACGGCGCTGGAGCGCCACCTACTGGTGACCAGCCTGCAGATCATTCTGATTGTCTCAGAGCCAACGTCACAACCGCAAACACCCATAAATTGTAAATAAGCTTGATCAACAAAGATAAGGCCTTAAATAATCTAAAGAGTGCCTGTATTACCAGGGGCCCAAATAACACAGCTAAATGGTATAAAAGGCAGTTTCATGTTCAACTGTGGCCTGGCTGTTTACTGGTTCCAAACCAGTGAATCAGATATAATCTCAAGAGGTTGTTCTGGTATTTTAGCTGTTGAAGCTATCAAAGTGCAGCACAAGGACCTGTCAAAGATAGCAACAGAATCCACTAAATAGACATCCAAACCTTCGTTTGAGACCAAGAAAGACTGGGAGGAACCATCTAAACAATGAGTTAAACCACTGGAAACACTTAAGAACAGGGAGGACAGATTAGATTCTTGTCTGAAAGCATCTAAAGAAACTAACAAAGTCCTGGGATCAGAATCATTCGCCAAATGAAACAGACACGTCAGAAAGAAAGAAAGAAAAAAAAAAAAAGATCAAACCACATCATGTGTGACTGTGCAGCAGAAATGAAGCTCAGTGTAAATTATTGATCACTAAATTCTTAAGTATATAAATAACCACTTCGTGGTGAAGATAGTTAATGACTCAACCGTACTTTAACGACTGGCTGAGTTTAAACAGTTTAAATAAAATATTTGGGATGTTTATAGTGGGTATGGATGCAAGAGCTAAAACCTCCAACGTGAAACCAGATTGAGGGTCCAAACAAGGTAGTTCTTATTACATGAGCCACTGTAAAAATGTTAACCCCTTTTTAATCGTTAATCATTGAACTCGTGTTTTGTGCAACATAAGTAGCTTAACTCTTAACGTGGGGGAGCATAACTTCCCTCATGAGCTGTAGCGATGCACAAACACATTTAATGGCTAAATATGCCATGTTGCTGTTCATTAAGGACCGTAGCAACATCTGCAACTCCCAGTGGTTGCATTGTAACAGGAAACGTTGTCATTACCTTCATTTTGTCGCAGAGTTAAATAAAGACGGAAGAAGAAGAAGACATTAGCATAGCCGCTACAGCTACCATTCATCACCAACAGTAGCCAAACTCCGTATTCGCTTTTCTAACGGCCTCTGCAATAGGTTTATTTGTTTTTTAAGATATTAAAACAAACGCAGGGACCGTCCACTTGAATAAACATAACGGAAATATTCCATCACAACATTAGGGTTCGAGACACCAATTAAACGTAAAAGAAAGATAACGTTAGCCTGGTTTGACAGTTGAGGACAGCGCCTCTGAAATAAATAAACGTGATTCTAAACGCAGAAGTTGATATGACTCACATGGGGACTTTATCTGCTGAGTAATTCCGGGAAACGCCGTCGCTTTTCTCTTTCGCCTGTTATCTTGACGCTTCAAAAAAGTTGCACACATCTACAGGACCAGATGAAAAAAACGGATCTTGCTCCAATGCCCCTCTTTCCCGCACGCGGTCATATTTTCCGTTTGAGACGCCGTCGAAGTCGTCACGCGCACGCGTTTATCTGTACATGGTAGAAATCACCAATGGCAATACAACGACACCTAGCGGTAACTAATGGAACTGGTAAACTGCACAAACTACAAACTAATTACATACATAAAAACTACACAATAATTAAGAAAATATCCTTTTTATTGGCCAACAAAATTAAGCTTGTATTAAGCTTAATTTATATATAGCTATATATAACATCATATAACATCTTTATTGTTATTTAGTCGTATTTTTATTTACTTCTAAAACCCCAGCAATTATTCAGCCTCTGCACTCTCACAAGGCAGACAAAACCTGAAAAACTGGTTGTCTGTGGAATGAAAGTGATGCGATCCCCTTGTCTTTTTTCATCATGTGACCACTTTATGTGGAAGACAAGACTTCTTTTCAGAACTTTGCTCTCTCTCTTTGTCTCTTTCTCAGCAGAGGTGTTTTCGCTGTTTGTTCTCCAGACTCACTATGAAAATCACATTATTTATAATGTGCATGAGCTTCGTTCTGCCTGTGAAGCCTGATGAAAGTCGTAAGTAAACAAAACAATGCAATTCGTATCTATTTGTACTTAACCAAAACCTGATTGCGTCTGCATGTTTTCTTCCATAACAGATACCTATTGTGAGAGTTGTCTGGCAACAGCTCAAGGTATGAGAACAGCTTTATAGCTCATCGTAGAGCACAAATCAGTGGTTTAAAACCCCACAGCTAGTTTGAGTTGGAAATGTTTCAGTTACTTTGCATTCAGAAATATTCTGAATAGTGAATAAACAGATATGCACCCTACTCTCTAGCGATTGAGAAAGAAATGAAGGATGTCCCAGCTGAACAGAGACAGAGAGTAGTTGAGAGCCTCATCAGTGGGGATGTGTGTGAGAAACTGCTGACCCACAAGCAGGTGTCCAAAGACACAATGAAGTCGTTCTGCATGGATCTATTAGGTAAGAGCAAGAAAAATAAGAATATTGGTCTATATACACCTTATATTACTGTAATAATCTGCATTTAAATCAAATCGATCCAGGGTCTCATTATGACCAGTTCAATTCAGCTTTACTGACTAAAAAGCCGAAGCATCTGGATATTGTCCTGTGTTATGAGCAGTCCACAGCATGTGTGGGGGTGAAACGCCTGTTGTCCGAGGTAAGCTTGGGTAATTTAATTAAACATACGAGGCTTTAAGACCATCTGACATGATTTTGGCCTTTTGTGACAGGATGCCAAGAAAAGAACTTTCACAGAAAGTGACATTGAAGCTCTCCTTCAAGACAACAAGGAAATTGTACGCTTCTCTCAGCCAGTACATGCAGGACTGCCTGGCCACGCTAAAGAGGAATTATGATTAAAGCACCACTTTGCTTTTTAAACATTTGCTCTCTGGGGCGGTTTTCATGATACTGCTGTAATTTTTCTTAAATGTCAGAATTGAAAATAAAATTCCTTTGTCATGTGGTGTGTATAGTAGAGTATTTATTATAAAGCCAAAATAATTATTGTTCTAAATTATAGTATATATAGTATATAGAAATATTTATTATGTTTCCATGTGGTAATTACTAAAATATTTACCACTGTTTAGATTTCATTTGAAAAAAGGGACAATCAATTGACTTAAGGATAATTGTCACGGCTCTTCTCTCAATTTAAAAAGAAATAAAAGAGCTCATAGAATTTGCATGAAGCAAGTTGGGAACCGCAACAGTACACAGAACTATTAAAAGGTCCAAAATATATTGACTTAATTAAAATTCAACATTAATTTAGAGTTAAATGTCTTCAAGAAACATTGGAATATGAAATCTGTAGCACAGCACACATCTATTGTTCCATTTAGCTCTCGCTTTAATCTTTTACGTTTCTATGGGTTCCTACATGACATATTCACAAGGATTGTTCGTATGAAATTAAACTTTAACCTGTAAAATATGTTGAAATTTATATTTATTGTGTAAAATAATAAGGATATTATCCATAAATCTGAATACAGCTTGATGAAAGTGGTCGCTCGCACTGTATTGGAACGCGACCTACGTGGTGTTGCTAGGAGGCGCTGTTGGAGGCCGGAAGAGCGCCAACCGGTGATGGGGGACAACTCGAGATAGAGAGGGGATTCGTGGGGAAATAAGATCAATTTCTGAGACACAATGCCATTGCCAGCAGCGTCTGTGCGTTTTTAACAGCCCCAAGATTGAGAACGGAAATATAACATTTGCACCTCTCTGAAGGTAAGAAAGACATCGCGTCAGGGCGTCAATTGTCACTATCCTAGCTCACATCTGTATCAAAACGGCTTTATGGATCCAAAGATACTCAAAATCATGGATGTCCCTCATTTGACTAATAAATTGTGCGTCAGCCACAGTCGTAGACGTAAATAAAACTGTTCACCTTTATTGTTTTGACGTTGTAACTAATCAGTGTTATGCTACTGTTGTAGCCTCATTGAATGGATCAGCGGTAGCATCGAGAGGCTGCAGGTAAACCTATCCAATTTCAAATCGATTTAGTTAAAAAATAGATCCTTAGTGTAAACGCTACCTATATTATTATTGTATTTAATTCTTGAAACGCATCGGCTAACGCCCAATGTAACAGCATCTGTTTTAACATCCATTTGCTGACAGCCAGGTTTTATAGATAGGTAATATCGATTAATAAAAACCCGATCCTTCTGGCATACTCGCCTGACACGGAAATGGAATGATAGGGAGGAATGACAGGAATGTGATGAGTGTGATTAGACATCGTTGTGCACAAACCCGCTGTTGTTTCTCCAGCTCGTCCTCCTGTGGTCCCAGTTTACTTCTGATGGTCCAGCACACGCCCAGTTCGGTCCCATCCAGTTCAAACTGTCCCGTGAACCCTCACCTGATTCCATACTGTCCCCTTCTAGTTTAAACAGCTGTTCAAAGAGGCTTCATGGTGGACGTCTCCCATTTCCAGCTTGGCTGTGTGGGTGTCTTGAGATGGAGAGCTACGAGGAGTTCTGTCTGCGGAGTTTGGTCCGGCTGCAGGAGTCGGGGAAAACCAAGAGGACACGTGAGCCACAGTGGGCCCCGAAGCCTCACTCGGTCATCTGTTTTCACGGAAGAGCTGTGCTTTCACCTCTGGTAAGAAAGAAAACACTAAAAATGTTAATATCTGCACGTCTGTGCCACATAATAACAGAAAACCCTGAGTGTTCTGATGGCTCATCCAGCTGAAACATGAGAGGAGTTTCAGACCAACAGTTGGTGGGAGAGAGACGGAGAGATGAGATAACTGATTAACAGCGCCATGAAGTCGGCCGGGAGACTCCATCTGCCAGTGACTCATGAACATTAGTTCTTGCATTCCATAACAAAGCTACCATTGTGCCTTTTTTTGTTTACTTGTTTTTTCTCTCAAAACTTTAACTGGCAAAATGCAGTCAAGCTTCATGACCCACTTTTGCATGTTTGGGTTCAGTTCTGTCCCTTTGTGTCTCTCAAAGTGGACCGCTCTGGATAAGACAGTGTTATTTTTAAATGCAGCCTTCATTTTTTTTCCCTCAGTTGAGTGCAGAGCAACAGAGTGAGATGTGTGAGCTCAGGCAGCAGGCGGTCCAGCTTGAGGCGAAGAGGCAGAAAAAGCAGAGGAAGAACTCTTGGGCCCAGGGTCAGAACCTACAGGGACAGGCTCAGGTCAGTAACACACCTCTCACGGTGTGGAGGCACTGATCTGAAATGAGATCTTTTTTTACTTGTATCTGTAAATAAAAGTAAAAATCCTTTAACATGTGGAGTTTGTCATTCGTTGATGTTTTTAACTAATGTCTGCGCAGGCCCCGAGTGAAGATGACGCCAAACCAACAGTTGCTAATTCCAGTGGCTACACTTTGATCACAGACCCCCCTGGACCTTCCAGTAACCCAGGATGCAGACTTCAACCAGCTGACCGGCCTGCTTCTCCATCCTCCCAGATGCACATCCTCAACGGTTTGGAGGCTGTGAGTGTGGAGAGTGATGAGGAAGAGGAGGAGGACGACATGAGTATGGATAGCCTCCTTAAGAGGTCGAGGGAGTGTGTGAAGAAAGGGCAGAGTCAGCAGGGATCCAGCGGAAGTCCGACACCTCAGCCGCGCTCAGACAAAGAGAAGAAGAGAACAGGAGCCGTTCTTGAGTTTGGATTCAGTCTGCAGCACAGCCCTGTAGGTCTACCTCAGACCCCACCCCAGCATCAGACCCTGGGTGACCCCAGACCCCAACAGCCCGACCTCTTCACTCACCTCCTGTCATTTGAGAACAGCAGTAGCCCCCTTCCCCAGAGACGCAGACCACGGCCAGTTTCCACTGGGAATATTCATATTTCATTTCCCATTGGCCCAGCAGAGCTCATCCCCAGGAACCCAGGAAGGTCAGGGCTGGGAGTTGGCGTGACAGAACCTTCGTTTGGGGCCACTGAGTTGTCAGCGAGCGAAGATGTGGCTGCTGTCAGCAGGAGCGGAAACTGCTTCCCGGACCACAGTGGTGCTAGTTCAAAGCCGGAGACCCTCAGTTCCATTTGTGCCTCAGCCTCCAGTCCTAAGGAACGCCATGATCATCTGGTCCCAGGCTTTCGCCGGCGCTGCCACACACTGGACAGCCAGATGCGTAGCTCCCATTCCAGAGCAGAACAGGTGGACCGCAGCCAGGAGAGGGTTCCTCGCTTCATGGCTGGAGTCACATGGATGCCTCCCAGCCGACGCTCTCCTGCAGCCCCTTTAAGTCAGACGTATAAAGTAGAAAACTCCTCACCTTCTCTGCTGAGGCCTCACGTCACTCCCGATGTTTCTCAGCTACAGGACATTAGGACCGGTGAGCTTTTCTACCATGTTTTTTTTTTTTTTTTTTTGTAATTTGCTGTTGTTTTCCCTTAACTCCATCATCTTAAACTAAGAGTGGAATAGGATGGAGACACTGAAGTGCCCCCCGGCATGAGTGAGAAATGAGTAACCTCTTTACTCTACTCATTCTCTACTGCACTTCACCAAAGATAAATGGATTCCATAAAAGTAGAGAAGTGAGTGATGAAATATAAAAATCATATATTTTATTTGTATTTCTTTGAACATAGAGGAGACCCAGAGGAGAGTCCAGGGTCTGGAAGACATACAAAGACGTCTGGAAGAAGAACATGCCCTGCAGATGTCTCTGCTGCTGGCTGAGCAAGAGAAAGCGCAACAGCGCCGCCACGTGGTAACAAGCCAGAATCGCACAATTAGACACCATTAGAAACAGCCTTTTTTATTCACACCTTAAAGTTCAATCTAACGTCTATCTATCTATCTATCTATCTATCTATCTATCTATCTATCTATCTATCTATCTATCTATCTATCTATCTATCTATCTATCTATCTATCTATCTATATCTATCTATCTATCTATCTATCTATCTATCTATCTATCTATATATCTATCTATATATATATATATATATATATATATATATATATATATATATATATATATATATATATGTATATGTACATATCAATTTGCAGTAAAAATAAATACTTAAGGATAGATAACTGATGCTTTTTCAACAAATATGTGAAGGAGTTTCAGGAGACGGAGAGCAGCCTGATGGTGCAGAACTGTGTACAGCAGATGAGCGGAGATGGTTGTGGGTGGATTTGTAGGTCTACGAGTGATGGGGGTCATACGGTGAGCCCCTCCCGTTCAGGACTCAGTCCCGCCTGCACACCATCCGAGAGATTACCCGGGACCAGAGGTAGAGTTGCCACTGTCATTTGCTACAGCACCTAGGTTGAGTTTGTTCTTTACCTTTTTAGACATTTATTTTATTTATTTAGAGAACAATAATATCTCCCACTGGTTACTTTACTGTCACAGTCCAGAGTCTCTGTCCAGCATGTGAAAGTGATCAACTTAGGGAATGGAGCCAGCCTCAGATGAGAGGCAAATGTTCTGTTCAGTAAAGAATGGATGGAGATGTTCTCCACCACTTGCATCTTCTGAGACCCGGACAGAAAGAATCAGTTTGTCTCTCCAGGTTTTCCCAGTCCTGTAAAGTCCAGGGTGTCCCCTCCCTCCGTCCAGTCCCCTGTTTTTCTGTTGGCGCCCTCGTGGGTCGTCGGTAAACCTCGTGCAAGGTTGAGTCTGGTATGTATTTATCTGAAGCATGTCCATATTCCGTCAGAATGAGTGTTATTTCCCTCTATTGTCCCTTCCTGTCTCCTCCAGGTTCTGACCCCAGAGCAGCAGAAAGCTTTCTGTCGAATCGGAGCACTTATCCGGGGTTTTCTCACACGCAGACTTCTCAGAACGGAAAAGGTTAAACACCTGTGTCAAACCATCATGGTGAGTTATCGCTGTAATTATGCATTTTGAAATTGTCAGATTAACGATCCATCAAAGCTGTATAAAGGTCTGTATGTGTGTGTTCAGGATACGCAGGAGTTCATCCGATCATTCCAGACCGAAGCTCAGAACAGAGAGGCCTACTCAGCACAAGATCACTCCCTGCAGGAGCGGGTCAGAGCCCAGGTGAGAATGTCACTTCAGAGTGCAGAGCTCTGTCTTTCTCCAGGTTTATACATGCTTCTGTGTTTTGTGCCACAGCTGCGGGCAGCTCTTTATGACATCTACGACATCTTTTTCGTGATGCCTGTGGGGGATCGATTAACACTGCTGCAGCAGGACAGGGAGCTCCGAGCCGAGCGGAAGCTGCGAGAAATGGTATCAGACTCTCAGTAGACAGGGATCCCATTAAGGGACAGAAAAGAATGCACATTATCATTCAGGTTTCACCTTCTGTCCTTGAATATAATCCCAATTTGACTTACTTGTTTATCCATGGGGTTAAACAGGAGAAAGCTAAATGTCCCAAGGAGAGAGTCATCCTCTCCTCTGCCACACAGAGATCTCTGGACAGGAAGAAACGGTACGCTGAGTTTGACAGGTTTTATGCTCATTTTTAGTTCATTTAAAGTGAATTGACCCGAAGTGTCTGATGCTCTGTCAGAGTTGTCGACTCTCCTGCACAATCGAGGAAGATGCAGCAGAAACCAAAGAGTCCCACAACAAACAGGTAGCATGAAGCTTCAGGTAGAATTACTGACTTTGTTTTTTTTCAGTCCAGAAAATGCTTTTTTTTTTCTCTCTTCTCAGAGTCAAGTCCTGCCAAGGCCAAACATCACCCACCACAGGTCAACTCAGCCAGCAAGGGTGAGTTTATTTTTTACTAGTACCGGTACTTTTTATTCTAACACAGCTGAGCAAAGAAACTATTTGGATGTTGTCCGCTTGTTCACAGGAGCTGGTACAAAAGAACCCCTGAGGAGAGAGTGAGGCGCTCAGATAGCCTGAAGAAGCAGCACTCTTTGGGTTAAACATCTTCTGATGTGTCAGCAGGGCACTTTGAATGCACACTTCCCACATCTCCACTGCGCTCCGCTGCTAATACTATATGATCGTCTATAGTCAATCTCCTGAAATAAACGATTGTATTCATGGCCTTGATTTAGCTCCTGCGTAAACACCCTAAAATAGTTCTCGTAGCAACAACTGATATAAACTCATGTGTAGCTCCACATAACAGCTATCTAGGAATACTTAAACTTTTTTGAATATCAGTACTGAAACAATCCTGGAGGCATTAACCATATCTGTGCCCGGAAACACTGAATAAATTATTATGAATATATATCCTTCTTGTTGTGAAACAGAATAAAAACAAAAAATCTTCATTTCCGTAATGCTTTTGCCAAATTGCATCATAAGTGTTTCTGTGTGAACTGATCCGTTTATTTTTTATTAAAGGGATCTTCGAACCTATTTATGCTTTAAATCTTTATAAAATGAAGTTTACAGTATTCTGACATGTTTTGAAGTCAACATTTGGGCCATTAGTGACTAGAAACTACTCATCATCATCGGGTTTATTTGTTCAGTTCTAACCCTCAACATTCTGTGGGTGGTTACATTAGCGTAGCTTCAGGTCAAAGGTGACGCAGAGCAGAAACTGAATGGAGTCATTTTAAAAACAAACACCTAAAACGCTTCATCTAATCACACATCGACTAATGCAGTTGTTGATTATAAAGCAGCGTCTTTATAATTATGCATCAGTGGCACCTGGTGTGTTGATGTTTTCTGGTGCTGTTAGGGATGTTTTCATTGTATTAACATTTAAAATGTAAAAATGTTTTCTATAAAACTAAAATTGAGAACACAATGGTCATCAAACATCATCGATTTATTGTATTGAAATTAGACAAGTGGTCACGGTAAAGTAAGAATCTGGTGATAATGATGTATCAGTGTGAGTCCTCAAGTTCGCTTTACTTAAAATTAAAAACAAGTGTATTTTTTCCAAATATGGATTCTGATTTTTTTTAAATCAAAATTCAGAAAATTTTTCATTTTCCTCTCAATTATATAAAAAATAATTAAAATATATTTTATATTTCTGCTCGTTTTAGCATAATTATTGCCCTCTAAATCAGTTCTGAAGAAATGCCGTCTCCAATTTTAATCCACGGGCTTCCCCTATAGGTTACATCGAGTATCTTCACCTGTAAATCTACATTATATATATCTATATCTATATCTATATCTATATCTATATCTATATCTATATCTATATCTATATCTATATCTATATATCTATATATCTATATATATCTATATATCTATATATATCTATATATATCTATATATATGTTTGTTGTTCTTGGCGCAAACAAGACGTTTTATTTCCTACCACCAGGAGGCAGTCTAGGCAAGTGTTATAATTCAACGCGTCTCCACTCTATTAAACCTACCAACTTCATTGGTAGAAGTACATATATACCCAGTTTAATTTCTAATATTCTAAAATGAAGAAATCCTTATAATTTTGCCTTTTATTGCAGGTTTTCCTTTTTTCAGAGAAAGCAGCAGAGAATCATCTAATTCAATCGGGCAGGGGATGGGATCAGTATGACCATGAAACACATTTCACAGCCTTAGCATGTCATTAATTCTGAGCAATGATTATAATTATACTACTTTAATCATTTCAGTTATTAATATAAACTTTGATAATGGCGTAAAGGTCCGAGTTTGACTCAGACATGGTACAAAGGCAGAGACAAACCAGGCTGACCAGACCTTTCCATGACCCTGCTCAGAGAAGCTGCACCCAGTCCTGAGTGAACAACGGCTCCTTCAGGAGAGGGTCCATCAAGACAGGCAGGCAGTCAGACCGAGACCAGAGCAAGATCTGACTCAGAACCGGTCACCCATGTGTGCAACGTTCACACTAGCACAACTGCTCTTCTGTTTACCTCTAGTTTGCCTCACTCACCTGGGCTAGTTGTTGCAGGAGGTTGGGGATTTTCCTGTTGTAACCTTGCAAAACTTACATGCACGTAGAGTGTGTTAGTGTCCTGGAGGTGAGTAAAAAGCTTCTAATCTGGGAACTAGTGCTGGAGGTGACGTTGTGCATATCAACATCACAGAGGTCCTTGAATAATGTTTGCTTTGAAGAGATGTTGATTATGGAGGACGTGAGAACATTTCCTCTTGTTGGACCTGTTACCTGGTAACCAAACACTACCAGTGGCACACTCAGGACACATCCGAGAAAGAGGAAAGCCAGAGGAACCTACAGGAGCCTCTCTCTTTCTTAACCACCCTCTGTTTCTGGCCATAAATGGCAGGGATGTTGTGTGATGGATGAGCCTCTGGACACTGGAGCTCTAGTGCCACTCCACAGAGTCCCTGCAGTTTGTCCATTCAGCTCCATTCACAGATGACAGCCGCGAGGGAACCACTTCTCCAACCAAGAGGGGGTAGAAGAAAAACATCCTGTCCGCTGGTCCGCTCCCCTCCAGCGGCCTCAGATGCAGACCTAGTAACGTTGCTGTATTTTTATGGCCTTTGGCAAACTCTTCCTTGGCAACCAGAAGAAAGACAGCAGGACTCATGTCGCTAATGAAACTTCCCCACTGATGGCATGCCTAATTGGCACAGAGCAGACAGCCTGACACATCAGCTGAGTTCTTCTCAGGACGTTGAAACAACAACCACCTCTATCTTCCTGCTAAACTCTGGCGTTGGCCTCTTCAGTAAGATGTTCTGCAGGACCAATGAGCTAAAATGAGGTCACTAAAGTGAAGGGGTTCATGCAGGACGTGCCTGTTCACTTTGTTATGTGATAAAATAATGTAAAACGATGTGTAAGTTAAGTGATGCCGCAGCTTCCCTCTGTGTGCTCAGGACAGTAAATTTGGTACAATAAATCCACCGTCTTCATTCAAAAACAAAATTATGGAAGCAAAACAAGCATAAAACTGTTGCCTTTAGAAAAAGTTTCCCCGCCTGTGTCAGGGTTACAACTGTGCTGTGTGCTGTGCATGGAAAAGTTTAATAGAGGAGACCAATTATTAAAATAAGCCAATAAAGGAAGCGTTCTAAGCAGAACACACCTCTGATTTAGAAGACGTGGAAATGAGAGTGGAGGGAAAAGTCCTTGCTTTATTTTGGAGACTCTCCCCTCTGTGTGGAGGCAGGTGGGTGACACGAACAAGCATTCGGATAAATTCAGTCTGCAATTGCATCATTATTTCCTCCAAATGAGCCTAACAAACACAAATGTTCAGCAGGCTCTGTGAATAACTTTTGGTATCTGTGCAGTGCAAGTCCAGGAATCTGCAGAAATCACACAGCTCCACGCTGCTCCATCCTTGCTGACCTGCTGATCTGTTCCCCAGCAGCCCACCGAGGCTGAAGCTGGCCGTGTGCATGGATCCAGAGGCAGTCTGCGGTCATGTCTCCACAGCACCAGAGCTTAGATGTGATGAGACGACATCTGTGTCCCCCACTCTCCGCCTGGCAGCTCCTCTTTCATCATGCCCACATGGCTGTGCGTGTGGTCTCCCACTAAACCACACCAATTCAATCATCCCTGGTTTGGTTTTTACTGTTCTCCTGTGACCGCATTATCCTATTAAAAGCAGATTCCTGCGCTGATGAGGGCATGAATGCAGCAGATCAGCACTGGATTCATTTGCTAATAAGATGCTTCCTGTGCTCTCAACCCACTCTGGATCACATGGTTGTGATTTTGATCGTGTTTTCACCAAATCCTACAAATGACCGGACAATATGTGAACTGCCAGAATCTTCCGGGAATCTTCCTTCCAATTAGTTCAAAAGATCTGACATGAACAGCACTGAAAAGCTGTTTGACTCTATGTTGGAGTGAAACCATCTCCATCTGTGGAAGATTTTAACAGGCCTTGTTTTCTTCAAGCGTTATTTTATTTCCCTCAATCTGTCAAGGTTGATTTTTCCATTTTCCATTTGTTGCTTGGCTCAGGGGTGCCTGACAAGGAGCAAAGAGGGTGAAACAGGTGCAGCGGGGTAGAGTTCCCTCCTCACAGCTATGGAAATAGACAAGATTTACTGTGCCTTGTTTATTTTGTCCAACACAAACTGGCTTTCTTGAAAGATAGCCAAGAATTTGGGAGCCAAAATATTCAGTGGAATATCACGGACGATGAGAATAACGGATCCATTTTAAGCAGGGGGATTTCTTTTTACAGTTGCAGGAGCTGTAAAAACATTAATATGGTGTGAAATATTTAAAACTCAATTCCTTTTCTTTATACAAACAATGTAGTTACAAGTACATTTACCTGTCTGGCTAATCTTAAAGCTGACAAAAATAAATGGTTTGCCTTATTTTTAATCTTCCATTTGCTGTTATCTAGTCTGGAACCAGAATTAACAAGCCTAAAGAATAAAAAATGATTTAAAACTCACATGTTGTTCTTCTTGAGTTGTGTAATTTTTGTGGTGTGACTTAAATAAATTAACGTGATAAACATTTGTAACATTCAATCAGTCATTACTAATTAAACTTATTCTTGTTTAATGCTAATAGTCAGCCTCTTGTTAATAGAACAGTCAATGAATAAACATATATGTTTTATTATGAAACATAAATGTCAGCATTTGGAACTTTTCCACTTACGGAGCACAAAAAACCCCCAAAACTGTCCTCTGAGAGAAATCTTTATTTTTTAAGCAAAACAAACCCTGAGCTTCATTTAAAACTTTCCAATCTGCCTAATGTTTTAGGAAAAAACTAATACTGCTGTGAAGACTCTAACTACAGAAGCAAGGAGTGGTAAAGGCCAGGAAGCGCATGAATGCCCCTCTCTCCCCACACCACACTGACAGACAAACGGAAAGACAGGCGGACACCTACAGCAAAACTCACACCAGCGGGTTCCTCCTGATGAAGAGGCGATGGAGGAGCACCGGGGTCGAATCTGGTGCAGAAGACCAAACCAGAACCCCACCTGCATTGAGAGTGTCTGCGATTCCTCCTGCTGCTCAGCTTTTATCCTGATGCTGATGAAAGAAAAAATATTCACAAATCTTTAACGTTTCCAGCAATTCTGACCTACAGATGGCGCAAGACAACAAGTGGTGCCCGTGAAACCCACGACTAGGCCCACGATTCCTGATTTGAATGGGACAAAAGTGTGCTGCGGTCACGATCAACAAATGATTGGTTGTTGCAGCCTGGAGACCAGACTGCACATTCACACTCTCCCTCTGGGGACGCCCAAATGATTTTTATCTGCCCCTGCGTAAACATATAAAGGCTATATCTGACTGTGGGGGCTCCTCTGTGCTTGACCATGCAGCAGCAGCAGCAGTGTTGGCGGAGGCCCGACTGGTTTCGGTGGGATCCTCCTTCTGCTCCCTCTGCAAACAGAAGGGAGCTTTGAGGAAGAGCAGCTGATTGATTCCGTTTGCAAGCATCCCTTTGCTGAAGGCTGTCAGGAGGCTGCCTGGAAAACCAAACATGACGGCGAAACCCAAACATGACAGCGCCAGATGAAGGACGCGGCACAGTTGAGGCATAGAGCACGGAAACGCATTTTAATATTGTAAGCTTCTTAACGCAAATCCCCCAGAATGTCCCGAAAACATGCAGGAGCTCAGTAGCTGACTGTGTCTGAGCCAACTCCACATGTACTGGTGAACATGTGAGACATGAGGAGACAGGTGAGCACGCCACAAAGGAATACGGACCTGCAACATGTCAAGGTTTTTTTGGCAGGACAGCAGGCCGTGGTTTTTCTCCGTCCACATCGTTTGTTTTAACGTTGAAGGGTTCTCTGTTGGTTGTAATCGAAAGCACTCCAGCACATTTTCTGACCTATAAATCATTATTTGACTGATATTTTGCAATATTTCTGGATGAAATAATTAGAACGTCAAAGATTGCACTCAGGGTTCATACAAAGGTAAATATGCACTATTAAAACAGTCTGTGTTGCATTGATTTGATTTCTGACAATAAATTATGAATAATGCTATGTTTTTTCCATGTTTAAATTAGCTAGCTGATTTGCTTTAGTATAAAAATTGATGTCTGAATAAAAGTCTATAAGTTACTCCTGTCCCTCTCCTCTAGAGAGGGTTAAATGCCTACACAAGGAGTCATGCCCAACCTATTGAAGTTTATCCAAGTTCTGCTTCAAGCCTGCCAACAAATATTTCTTCAAGAAAAAAAGATGAAAAAAGACAGAGAGGCAAGGACTTGCCAGCAAAGAGGAATTGCTGCCAGTAAGAACATGAAGCTTTGAACCTCCTGAAAACTTATGCAAGTTCCTGAGGATTTTACCTCATGTAAAGGTTCAAAAGTTGTGGCGATCTGGGCACTCATTGAGCCTCATCGGCAGGATAAAAGGTCTGATTTACATGCAGAAGCAGGTCTGTGTCTCTATTTCTGTTATTGTCAGGCCTGAGGGAAGCGAGCTCCAGCAGGTTTTAGTTTTCCCCAGGCCTGTTGATGTTCACTTCTGCGCCTCATCACTCATGTCAGACTGTCACCGGCGTCCTGCAGGGTCCGGTGCTGGGACACTTCAGTGTGGTGCCAAGTGTCCTGGAGTCTCCATAGCAGGAAAGCCAGAGTAGCACACGCGCGCACGCACACACACACACACACACACACACACACACACACACA
>BJFM01000285.1:261798-279098 GCA_016586285.1 Arothron firmamentum | reverse complement strand
TACACCCCCCCCCCCCACCCCCCACCCCCCAGACACAGACACAGACACACACACACTTTTTTAAAAATTGAATAATTGTAGTAAGTATTATTAAATCTGCTTCTCCAGTCTTTTTTTATTTTTTTTTTTTTAAGAAAACTCTCAAAATGATGTCTTAAAACATCCTGATGTAAAGCCGTCCTGCTTATTTATGTGGGCTTGCATTAATGTCGAAGACAGACACAAAAAATAGAACTATTTCATGTCACTGGGCAGGAAATTTGCAAAAATCAAGAAGTGATGTCATGTTTTCACAGAGCAACAGAGTTCAGCTCTGTGACTCTTTGACAGATGCTTCAGTTGCGGATGCAGTGTGATGTCAAAGCAGCATTACTCAAGAAGGCCTTCCTCATTTCCCCCCTACACTGCCTTTGACATGCATACACGTCCTTGGTGTCTCTCCAGTAGAGACATTCAACGGCGTCCCTTCATTACCTCTCTGCAGGTTCCTTCCTTGCATGCAAACCCTCGGAGGAATCCAGGCTCAGGTGGGGAAAACGGCGAGTGTTGAACTTGGCCTCCATTCAAAGGCAAACCCCCACAGCCCCTCTCCTCAGGGTACACACACACACACACACACACACACACACACACACACACACACACACACACACACACACACACACACACACACACACCTGTGTCTGAATCTGAGCCTCTCACAGCTGGCAGTTTTGAAAAACCCAGAAACAACACATTTGTTCTTTGATTTGATCCGCTAAGTAGTAGTTTCAGGTGCGGCTCGGAACATACGGCCATGCACTAATGGTTAAACTCACATGCGGGGCTGCGAGCACAGCGAGCTCCTGTTTGCTTCCTTTCTTCTTCTGGTGGTCTGGCCAGCTTATGTCATTTCACAGTTCCTGTCATGTGGGAAAGTTGCCAGGGGAGATCCCAGGTGGCCGGTTCATAGACCTGTGTCCCCTAAATGCGAAGAAAGTGCTGTGGATACATGAGTAGATCTATAGCGACTGTACCAGCGGTGTAGCAGCACCTGCTGCAGCTTGTTGCGACCTGGGGTAATTGCTGCTGGTGAGCTGTTGTGTAAGTTGTTCACATATCTCAGAACGGGCTCGCTGCCCCACCTCTGATGACCGACGCGAATGCAGAGGGTGAAATTACAGTGCCGTGGGCTCCAAGTCTCCCTCCATTCTCCACACATGCCAGACAGAAGGGAGGGAAGAATAACAGGCTTTACTGCCTCCGACCTGCCTTTCTCTCAGGCCTTTACGACTCAGCCCTACCGACAGATAATCATTGCAGCTCATGAAGACATGAAGGAGGAAGGAATGGAGGGATGCAAACAGAAAAAAAACACCCGACCAAGCCGATCATGGGAGGACTGCAGCCAGGAAATGAAGGCCGAAAATGATGCAGTGCAGAAGTGGGAGTACGGAAATAAAAAAAAAAGAGGTTGAAAGGTTGAGGGGCACATCAGGAGAGTAAGAGAGGAGGAACTCTCACATGATTACAACCTGAAGAATGAGATGAGGAATGACAGCAGCAGGCAGTAGAAGGAAAAGAGCCGATAAAGGCCAGACCAGAGACAGAAGACGAGATATGGAATAGAAACGCAGCCTGTATCACACATTGCCTACCGTACAGAGATAAAGAGAGGGAAAAAGCATGAAAGATGAAAAAAGACCTGGACCGTGTCCAAGTCAAATGAAAAACACGCTGCAGCTTCACAGTGATCCCACACACCTAGAGCATCTTTCCAGCCCTCTTTCATCTCCAGCGCTGCAGAGACCAGCGGCTCACATGAAAATTGCCCAGGTAATAAAAGCGTGGAGGGGCAGTTCCCTGAGTCAGCCTCAGCCTGCAGACAGTATGCAGACAGACGTGGGGCCAGTGAATGTGAAAGCTGGATGGAAAATGACTGGAGACAGGGTAAGTAGAAAATGAAAAAGGGCCCAGGCAAAGGAGCCATGACAGCAGAACACATTGCTGCAGAAAAGCCAATGTTTTATTATAAATGAACAAATCAATGTAAAATGACAACATGATGTATGTCAGAGCATGCTCCGTGTACTTAGAAAGTCAAGGAAAATGTAATATGAGAGCAAAAGAACTCCAAACATAAAAACCACAGAAGAAAAGCATTATTTGGCCTGTCTGGATTCAAGTGTTTTAGAATTAAACTATGAAAAAAGTGCTGCAGTGATGGAGTACTCAAATACTGGATTTGACTCAGGACTGTTTGTTCTCACGCACATGGACTTGCAGGCCGATGACTCAAAGTCAGTACATTCATGCACCTGCAGCAAAGGTCGGCGTGCTCACGCCTCCTTTTCTAATCACAGACAAGAACTCCACTCGTTTGCACAGATCTTCATCTTGTTATATTTTTCCATGGACAACTAAGCAGCCTTGAGTCCCTATTGGAACTACAGTCAGGAAGGTGACTGAAAACGCCTTGTTAGCTAACATTAGCTGCTAAAGTTAATGATGGATTAGGTCATTTATGCTGATGATAATGGTGATGCAATCTCAATTTGTTGCAGTCTGGGCCACAAAAAAGGTAATATTAGTGTAATTTTAGTGCACAACAGAGAATGTGAATTTTGGAAGCCACCCATAAATAACACCCAACTGCTAAAGTGGGCCTGTATATTTAATAAAAAATATCAGCGTTATTTGCACAGCTCTTGGAATTCTTTAGCAATGCTACATTCCACCACTTAACATTCCTGCTCAAATTTCAAACGCACCAGGACAAAGAAACCCTGTGACCCTCTGTGTTGTCATCGCTGAACGACATCGATCTAATTTCTGAGGAATGATGTACCGCCAGCACTCGTCTGCAGTGGACAGGTCGGGCTCTGGTAACGCCTCCCCCTCCGAGGCCGTAACTGTGGTGGAGAGGTGGCCCGAGGCAGTAGCGTGAGTCCAAAGATGTGTTTTCCTGATGTTATCGGGACAGCTGTAAACAATTCTTTCTCAGAACAGACTGGCTGAGACTGTGGGGACACACTGGGTCTAAAGTAAAACATGCAACAGCCCTGACGAAAACCTGGCAGACACACACGATCTCTATCTGTCTTCAATCATTTTAGTGTTTCTTGTGATTTGGTTCTTCTTTTTCATCGTTTCTGTAGTTATTTCCTATCACTTCCCTACAAATGTCAATTTTATTCCACGCTGAAGCCCACGTCCTGCTGACATCTTAAATGCTCGTTAAGCACATTAAGCTGTACGCTTCATTTCTCCGTGTTTTATTCAAATCAAATGCTGCCCAAAGTCAGGAAGGGAACCTAAATGAATGACCACTAGCTGTTCATCCATCCTGCCATCATCTGCCACCTTTTCCCTTACTGGGGTTGTGGGAGGGTGATCCCAGCTGCCTTTGGGCAAGAAGCAGCTCATCACAGCGCTGCAGTTAGCATCTGTTAGCAGACGACAAAACCAACAACGTGTCTGCACATCTGCTATCTGAATTCAATCAGACGCAATTAATATTTTCCCCCCTCCAGCATATAATTTATGGACATGTCCTCTTCAACCCTGTGTATTTGTCTGCGTATGCAGGCCCATCTGTACAGTGTGTGTTGGCTAATATCTTGGAACTGACGGTTTGTGCGCAGTAATGACATTCCTGACATTTGTGACTTGTTTCATCTGGTGCCTTATAGTTTTGTGTGAAACAGGTCAGCATTTTGCCTTGTGTGTAGGCCTCACCCTTTCATGGGTTGGTTGCCCTCAAGTAGGGCTGAGTGTTCAGAGTTCTTGGCAACTATTTTAGGTAAATAAGAAGAAATAAGAGCAAACCGTTTCATCTTTTATACCATTGCAATGAGGAAAGAGGCCGCACCTCATCGGACAATGTGTGTTTGCAAACGAGGCCAGCAGGCCTAAACCCCGCTACTGTTTTTAATAGCGTGTTGCTGCTTGAACAACCTTTACTGAGGCAAATGTGTGACAGCAAAGTCTTTTTCCTGCTACTGAAAAGGCATGAAACCTTTGACTGAAAGAGGTTACATGACTACCAAGGCATGGGTGGCGAGGAGACAAAAAGACTGGAGAGACGCAAACACAGAGAGAGAAGGAGGTCATGTGACCGGTGAAGAGACGAGCGTACGGTAATGTTATACCTGATCCATGCTTTGGCATTTCCTCTGGAACAGTCTCAATCTGACTCACGGGTGATGATGAGGTTGCTTCATATGTAAATAAAAAGGGTGATGATTTTGCCTACTCACTACTGACTGAAATCTACGGATAATTTGTGCAAATATGTTTAAAATTGAGTGAATATATGAAAAACAGACAGACAGAAACACAGTGGAAATGCTGTCTGCATAATTTGGATGAGTAAAGTGAATGGAGGAAGAGAGGAATGGAGCTTTGTGGGATGGGAATGAGAAAACCATATTTAGCCGACCACATCATCAACAATGTGTTCTGTTGAGGGTGTCAACTTTAGTGACCCTGGACCAGATCCGTATTTGTCTTTTGTCGCATGCTAACGTCTGGTGTCAGAGTCTGCAACTGCTGATTTGCACATTGCTGCTAAACCGCACGGTTACACGGGACGACATTACATAAGTGAGGATAAATCAGCAGCTAAGTCAGCAGCTTCGCCGCAGGTTTTCCTCGCCGCTCACGTGTGCTCCTGTCTCTCTCTCCCCGCACTCCCTCACTCCTCTGCTCCCTCTTCTGCGGTCCAATGGTAAACAGATTCTTAGAGATGTCATTCAAAGTTTAATAGCATTAAGTGAAGTTTCCACTCAGAGACACCAAAGCTGCAGTTTTAACCCAGGGAAGGAGTCGAAAGATCTTAAACTGCGCGTCATCATCCATAACATGGAGTCATTTAACCGGCAGGATTTGGATGCAGAAACTGTCAAAAAGGAAGGATGCCTGAAAATCTAGATAAATGTGGAAGCTGTCTGGTGCAAAACAACCCAAACTTTACTTACATAATGCTAGGTGCTGAAACAAAAGAGTGTAAAAGACAAAAAAGACAGAGTGAACGTTTCGGTCACCAGACCATCATCAACACTAGTGGCATTCAGATACTCTAGTCTTTATATGGGCTGGCCGACAGTCAGGGCAGCCAATTGGAGCGAATCCCAGCAGGAGGGAGGCAACAGGTAATTAGCAGGATCATGGAGGACACATTACAAACAACATGAGAGTGCGGGCCTCCTTCCCTTTTGACTGTTTCTTCTTCTCCTGAGGACCCTGCACCCAAGTAGACGTTTACAAGAATTCCATTTTGAGCGTCAGACATTTTTCTATTTTTGAGGATTTGGATGCATAAAGCTTAAAAAGGAGAATTTGTGACATTCTTGTTGTAGATATTTGTCCTTCTCACGCACATGCTATCAATTTCTTGTCAACAAAATGAATAATTTCTCCAGATTTTCCAGCATTTCTAATTTAAATTGTAACCGTTGACTGTATCGTTGGCAGCGGAGCATCATCCTCTTAATCTCCCTCGCCGTGCAGCCCTCCTGTGCTCTGCCTCAAACTTGCTGTAACACCCTAACACTATGCACAATCCAGACAGCTACAATCACTCTGTCAAGTGTGATATCATTCATCCGAGGTGATAAAAGTCTTTGGAGTCCAGTGCAATCTCTCTGATATGGTTGCTGTGTTTGCGGCCCAACAACGTCTCTGTTGTGGTTGCGTTTAGCCAACCAGGTAGTGTGGTGTTTGTGTAGTCTCTGGCGAAGGTGATAGAGTGTGACTTCATGCTTGAACTAGCTTGTTATTTCAGGGCCAGGTTACAGCTCACCAAGCCTTTGACACTGCCGCTTTTTGAAGTCTGCAGGCTCTACGTAAGTGCAAAGACGTCGCTTTCTTTCAACAGTTTGTTTTATTAAGGCCTCAGCGTTATCACCGGCGTAGCTTCCACTCTTCCTGGGGAGAACTTTAAACACAGGCACATAGCAGACTTGCTTCACATCCACCTCTCAATTAACCCCTGGGCCTTCCAGACCTTTCCCCCCTTTTTTCTTTCTGTCTGACCCTCTCACCCATTTGGCTGTTTTTATATCCCTGCGCCCCCACCTCCAAACACAGGAAACATGTGCTGACTGGAAAAAAAATGTGTCTCTCTCCACTTAAAGTATCAAGGTGCAAAATAAATATGGCGTAGAGAAAGATAAAGCGAGAGGCGTAGCTCAGGACTGGCTGATATCCACCCCGATAAACTTCGTAACCCAACTCTGACATCACCATTGTCCTGTTAGCATGACTGGGTTTTGATTGTTGCTTTGATCTTGCTGCTAATTTGGGACACGGCACGCTCCTGTTTCCTAATATCTGCATGGGCTAATTGTCAGGAAGCCCAGAAATGTTCCTGAGCATCCAGACAGGCAACAGTTGTTCTGTGGACAGGGACAGCTGCTCGGACACACCTCAGCAGCTGGGACTTGACTTCTTTACAGGCACGGAAGACGACGCAGTCAAATATTAGGAGACTTGTGTCTCACTTTACATCCTGTGGACCCTCTGCATGCAGAGAGCATAGCTGGGGCCCAGTGCACGCCTCCTCATGTCTGTGCAGCCTTTAATTTGTTTCACTCGGGCACCTTTTACACACCCCAGTCCCCAATCAGTGGTCCTGCACCGAGCGCAGTAACGCCCCAAAATCTGACCAGATAGCATATGCAGGATAATAACGCTGCTTTAAAGCAACCAGAGCTGAATTGTGTGGCCTGTCAAAGGTGGGACTGATTACACGGAACCTCCCCCTCTTTAATCACACATCAAAGCCTCGAGCCGGCCTGTCTCGTACCTGCGCCCCCTCTGTTCCCTCCACACGTAAACTGACGTACGCTGACAATTTAAGTGGCTGAAGTGATAGCAGAAGGAACACCTTCCACTGCCCTGCACTGGTTGGAAAGCGTCCAGATGGAAGTGAGAGATTTGCCAACAAGTCTTGACGGCTTTGTTCCAGAACAGATCCTCTCTGGCGATTTATCCAGAGGAATGTGGGGAGAAATCACGGCCTGCATATTAAGCAGCCCGTCAAGTGGAAATCACGATACAGAGGATAGATATGTTGGGGGGGGGTTAAAATTCCTCTATAGTTGCTGTGGGGACAGGCGAGGCTGTGTTCCATGACTGTGAGCGCGTGTTGACAGCTTTACGAATGCGGTCCTGTGCTTTAACTGCCGCCTTGGATAAACCCAAAAAACCATCAGCTTCGCTGTTCGCTTGTAAACTGGGAAACATTCCTGCCTGGACAGCAGCTCGGAGCTCAGTCCTGAACACAAAAGATGTGGGTGTGCAGGAACAAGGGTGCTGTGATGCCTCCACCCTAACAGCCAAGTGTTGAATCCACAAGAGTGGTGAGCAGAGCATCTCTGTGCTCTCATCGCATCATGCCAAGCATTTGGTAATTCTATTCTACACTTTACATTTCAGGGCTTATAATTCAAAGAAAAGAATCTCTCTCTCTCTCTCTCTCTCTCTCTCTCTCTCTCTCTCTCTCTCTCTCTCCATTACATCACTCTTTAGGTCTTCCGAGCTGGACGCAAATCAAGCCACTTTAGGAGGCAACTATGGAAGAACAGAAGTAAAGCTGTCATGCTCTAAGTCTACTCTTATACATTACATAATGCCGTCCCAACATAGACATTCTCTAGGCCACCTTTGTTTATTTACACTGAGCAGAGCAGTAAAAGACATCCAGTATTACGATCGGCATGCATGACTTGTGGCGCTCTATAGACGCTGGAATAAAGCAGCAATAGCACTCAGGTTTTTTTCCTCACCTTTCTTCTTCACTTTTTATCACCTGCTTTAAGTTGGCTCCTCGCTGAAGCTAGTTTCTTTTGTTTTCAGGCATCAGGACAGAAACTCAACAAAACAAAACACATTAGCTCATGCAGGCTCCTAAATGGAGCTCTCCACCCCCCCCCCCCCCACAGAGCTTCCCAGTGAGACCTGTAGCACCAGATTTGGTGAGAGTATGAAGTGTTTCCAAGTGCGGCTCTTATAAACATAACTCCCTGTTTGCCTTGATCCTGACGGGGTGTATAAAGAGCAGTGGTCTTCTGCACCCTGCAGGTGTTAATTTTATGCCGGAGAAGTGGACGCTTTTAAACCCAGATCATCGTCATGAGGCACGGAGTGCAATGGAAGCGTGTACAGACCAACACGCAAATATGCAAGTGCACTGAGGCGATGTTGTTCCCAGGGCCACCTGATGAATTAATATACATTTGGCGTACACGGCCCGTTACTTTTAGTCCGAGCAGGGACAACATTCTCTTGGTCCTTAAATGGCATGGCTGAGTTTTAGCGGACCGCTGCGGTTAGGCTGAAACACAAACTTTATGTGTCTGATTTAGCTGAGCCTGGCTAAACAAATTGTCTTTCAGCCAGTTTTGACAGTGTCTCTGAGCTGCCCCCCCCCCCCCCCTTCCCTCTCAACGCAGGAGGGCTGCACAGTGAGTGGATCTCAGAAGCAGCCGTTTAATGGGACCCTTGTTACTGAGGAATCTGCCTCAGTGTTTTTTTTCTGTATTTTAATTCGATGGGCACTTCTGAGAAGACCTCCACTGACTTTCCTCTCCACTGTGATGGTGATGCTTTCCCTCATTACCTAAAAGTGGTTTGTTCCTGCAAAGGTAAATTGGATATGCAGTACATTCCCTTAAGAAAAAAGAAACAGGTAAGAAACAGTTCCACCACATTTTACTGGAATTACAGCAGATAAACAGCAGGTTTACAGGTTGGTTGGGTTCCATGTGAGTACAGAACGGAGATGTGTGAGTATAAATAGCTCGAAACGAAAAGTTATGCCAGACAGGAATGTCCTCCCCAAGGGCATCTCTTGGACGATGCCCAGCATGTCATGGTGGGTGTGAGAATATACTGGTGAGCAGCCAAACACTGAGGAAGAAAAGGGGGGGAACTAAAACATAAAAACAGAGAATTTCTCCAGAGACCTCATGTCTGATATCCTTAGTTTCTGTTCTTAGTTCTGTTTAAATGTGAAATAAAGAATGAAAACTACAAAAATGAGAAGAACACAAAGATGATGAAAGAGATGGGAAGATGGGAATATTACTCCCTTCTTCTGTGTGTACGAAGGCAACCAGCCTGCCGTACATCTCCCAACTGCATGCACGGCTTCATCTTTTCAATGGGACTCTGGTTTGAATTCCACTTGCTGTCCACTTAAATCACTTAGACAGATGAGATTTAGAGCAGCTCGTAACGGCTAACGCAACAAAGAAGCACTGCACTTGCACAGCCACCAGCGTTTGATTTGGAACGCCCCTAACAAGAAAAGGAAACGGCTCCCACTATCCTCTTATTTCATTATTTACTAAGTGCTGCAAGTGGCCCATGTAGACACTTGCAGGTATTTTCTGTTGTGGAAATCATGCTGTAGAATCAATAAAAACCAATCAAATCAGAGCGCCTCCTGTGCCCACACTGCTGTATGTCTACTGTGCACGAACACTGGTGCACAGCATGGCACCAGACTTGCTGCCTTGTTTGCTGCAACAGTAGCTGCTGAGCGCAGACTCAGAGGGGTCGGAGGTGACGGGTCAATGGGGTAACTAACACCGTGTCGTTGGGAGATATGGAGTGAGCAGAAAACAAGAGCCCTCATCCTCCGGGGAGATTTAGACACAAGGAAAGATGCTGATGTAGGAGTTTATGATAAGCTATAAATCACTAAGTTCCTGGGAGGCATGAATGAGATGCCGAGGGCATGTGGTCATTTTGCTACCTTGAAAAAGGGCCAAGCGAGAGATGACCACAAAGGAGAGTCATCGGTGCGTGTGGTGTGACAGGATGTGACTCACACTGCTGATGCTGTGGAGACACCCTGGAACAGGCTCTTACAGTCACAGACCGGGAAGTTCGCAACTGTGGAAAGTTGGGTTTTTGTTGTTGTGTCCACCAGCCGGGTGGGTGTCTCCGCTTTTTGAGATTTCTGAGCAGCGACGAATTCCTGAGTTCTGACAGGTCACAGCCAGATTCGTTTCATATGGGGAGAAAGAGGCGGCTCCAGACGGGCCACACACCTCTGCGACTCCAGCGACCCTCCCGCAACGTTAGCAGAGCATTTCTTTCTACAGTGACATCTCACTCAGACTATCCCACTTCTGCCTTTTCTTTGTTTTGTTTTTGACACAGTTCTGCTTTTGGGGAAACAATACTCACAAGGGAATAAAAGGAACTGAGTAAAAAGAAAATGCGTGTTGGCTTTCCATGACCGAAGAGGTCAAGAAAGGACATATTTTAAAAGATAGAGCTCAGTGGAGTGGTGACCCGCAAAACAAACAGGTGTCCAAAGACATTTTTGAACCGTCTATCTCTGGAGGCAGCAGCATTGTTGACCTTCTCTCCTTGAAAGACCTTTTTGTTTTGTTTTTTTTTACCTCTTTGATCCCCCAGACCCTTGTCACCACACACCAGTTATCCCAGTTTAGATGCACATGGACCTCCGGAGCCTCAGGATATGGGGAATGATCAAGACTAAGTTGTGGAGGTCAACTTCAGGAGTTACGTGACATCTGTGAATGAAATACCGCCTCACAGCACCGAGCTAACAAAGAGCATGCCGCTCATTCTTCGGCCTGATGCCCATTCCTTCCAGAGCCTGATGAGAGCATTTGTTCTCTGTCCGGGAAGACGGGATGTTGAAAAGAGAAGGAATTACAGAATGTTACCACTGCTGGCAGTAAGACAAGGATCTGCTATTACATCTTTGTGTTATCACAGTGAGTAACAGGAGAAAGAGAGAGCGGTGTGCAGACATGCCTGCGCTCTGCTTGTCTATCTGCGCTCTTCATCTCATCCAGCAGCAGCGGCAGTAGCAGCAGCAGCAGAGCAGCTTCCCACTGAACCGCGGCTGCAGAGAAGCTCTCAAGTGCAAACCGCCGACTGACGCGGCACCAAAAGGCTTCAAGTTCCATCTGGCAGCTGCAAACAAACCCTGCAGACGCACAAACCTGACTCCAAACTTCTGCAAATCAACATCATTATTAAATTACACACCTCCACACAACAGAACACTGAACCTTTTTATTCTCCCTCACACTGCCTTCTTTTTCGTCCTTCATTCCTGCTCTTGTTTTAGCTAGCTCAGCTTAACCTCCCGTACAATTAAATCCTCCGCTCTCCTCCAATTTCTCTCCCGCCAGTGCTTCTATCTCATCCTGCTTTCAGCTCTTCTTACACCTCAGTTTACATTTACATCAAAGCCTTATGAACAGTAAGCTTTTTTTCCTGGCTAAATTATTGCTGTAGGATGACTGCTTGAAGCCCGTGATCTCATCAGCCCCGCCAACATTAACCTGCGCTAGTGTTGGTTTCCATAAACTATCATTGTCAGATTTGTTTTCTTAATGTCTCAGATGGAGTCAGAGCTGAAATGCACACTCATGCCACTGGCAAAGGAGCAACAAAGGCCTACACAGGCCCTGTTGTCCCTAAACAGTAAGGTAGTTATCTGTGCAACAGTGAGAGCGTAAAGCAGTCAATAGATGAATGCAATCTTTATATCTCCTGCACTAGAGGTGATTTGAAACACTGCCAGTGCACGTCATTGAGGCCCCGGCCTGAAACCCGGCCTTTGAAGCGCTGACGGTGCCGACGGGATCAGGCCGGCTCTTTGATAGGGGCGGCGGGGGGAGGGGGGAGAGGGGAGGGGGGGCGGGGAACCTGAGCGATAAATGGAGCATTATTTGGCAACAGTCTGTTAATAAGGTTTAAGGGAGAATTGGAGAAAAGAACACTTTGTGTTTGCGCCGTTAAAGGTTTGTGATATGGCTTCAGCTGCAGAGGCCAGAATAAGGTGGTCAGTAAACATTTAGAGGGTGATTATTTTAATGGAGCTTAACCTTTTAAACAAACAGGCTATTAAAAACAGCACAGCGATCATTAAAGTATTCCTGATTTGAAAACTTGCGGTGCGGCTGTTTAAGACAGAATGAGGTCCCCTGTTACTTGTGTGGGCTTGGGCGAACTAACCCCAAACGCTCTGTATGTTGCCCCAGCTTCCTGTTTTTCTTTCACACATCATCTAAATGCTCTGTCTCACTTCCTGCCCGCAGGACTGCAGGTAAACCAAAACATTACGTCAGCGCGGAACTCATGTCTCGCCGCTTCGGGCCCCAGAGGGCGTTTGCTTTAAGAGAACGATAAACACAATGGCTGGCAGCGGGAGAGGGACTTAATTACTGGAGCCCATTTACTCACTAATGACTGTTTCACTTCTGTGGGTTGTTTTTAATGGGTTTCAGGAGCCGGGCTGAGCGGCAGCACAATCTGGATTTAACGGGACTTTGTTGGGGCTGACGCTGCTGCTCGCGGAGACAAAACCCCGCGCTTTAATGTGTGTGTGTGTTCAGCATGATCTCATTGGAGGCCCGGTAATAAAAAAAGCCAAAAAAGAATGTGCGAGTGATTAGATGTGGAGTGGAAAAACCTGAGCAATATTTTCAAAGGTTTAATAAGTCTTAATTCACCTCGCCGTGAAACTTTCACCGAAGTTGTGAATCGGCCTGGCTGAAGATAAAGTAAGGACGCGCTTGCAGTGGTTGTTTTCAGACCGGCCCTCAGGCCTGTGGAAGAACATACCTTGCAGATGACAGTGAGCGTGCGTCATGAATGTGCACTATCCGGTCCAGTCCTCAGTGATCGCACTTGCGTTAAAGCTTTCGGCCTTGTCTATTTAAATATCACTAGTGAACGCAAAAAGAAAGTAGCGTTTACTTACCACAGGTCTTGATGTTAATTGATTGATTGAAAACACTTCATTTTACAGCCAGAATTCCAACCCCTGCCCTCAATGTAGGTGCTGCTTTAGTTTTATCTTCTTTCCATCACATACATTGACCACTATGACGTGCTAATACCTGACACTGCGGGCTGCTCTTCAGCAGAAAGGTGATTGGCAGCCTGACAATAGAGAATGATGACAAAGCATCTGAGCTGTGGCCTCCTGGGTTGTGAGTGTCCGTGGATACAAAGTGAGAATGGCAGAGAAAGGGAGGCTGCGACCCCAGAGTTATCACCTCAGCCCCCTGCTGCACAAAGAAGGTTTACTAAGCTCCTGATGGAGACCACTTCACTCCGGAGGCCCGTCCACTCCCACTGCTCAGCACTTGTTCACAGCATCAGTTAATGTACACAGCCATGAATGCGCCCGATCACTTATCAATCATCTATTGTCTGTTACAAAAGTAGCTGTTTGAAGTCCCTTAATTGTCTGTGGATGAAAGCCTGCTTCACAGCTAAAACCCTACATTGAAATGTCATATGATTTGGGTTTCCATTGTGTTTCTGTGAATCTGGCATGCCTATTAAGCAGTATTAGTCCCAACCAGTGTTTGTAAATAGATAATTTTTAATTCTCTGCTTTCATAATGTGGTCAGATTAAATTATTGCTGCCTAAATGCTAAAGGTGAGCTTAATTCAACTGCAGTTGAAGCTAAAGTAAGGCATCATTAACTCATGGAGTCATATTAAAAATAACTTTCTATGAGCTCAGAGGAAAATCCAGAATAATAAAACAAATGCAGCACAGGAACACATGAGCAAATACTGAGGACTTAATCCTGACTGGTTTTCACAGAACCGGTCACCCCCCCCAAAAAAAAGTTAAAAAAAAAAAAAAAACTAATAACAATATTGATATAATAAACATATATGTTTTCCCATTAGGAATTTAAGTTCATAAGTTGAAGGTGTGCACGTTCACCTGTGACATGTCGGTTTGCTCACCTGGTGGCATTAGCATTTAGCTTATAGCCGCAGCCTGAGGGAGTTGCCTGCACGTCTTCCAGCACAAACACACCTCAGCAGGGCCGCTGTCAGATAGCTGTGTGTCTGCGGAGCAGCTCAAACAAGGAAGTGGGTGTGAAAAAGGAATTCCTGGACGCTGAGCACATGCTCTGTTTTGCTCTCCTTTCTCTGCGAGCAGACTTAAAGTGTCAGTAAGTCATGTTTGAGTCTGCGTCCGTGACACTGATTTACACCCCCAGCTCTGCACCACAAAGAGTGTGTCATTTAAAGTAGCAGGTGTTCACATATTTATTAGCTCATGGAAAGTGAAATAAAGCGAAGCGGGGAGAGACAGAGGGGCGTGTGTGCGTCTGATGGGAAGGAGAAAAGGGGTATGCCTGAACCTGAATTAAACTCATAAATGGTGCAGCCGCGCTGGCATGCAGGTCATTGAGTTTTCCCCCGACCACCGCCGTGCCTGTTTCTCATCTCGCAACAATAACTTTGCCAGGCAGCTCCCAGCAGCTCTGGTAGCAGTTTATCCCGTAGCTGTTATTAGCTTTGGTAAAAGTCATGTTAGAGATATTCAGGTCAACCTGAAACCGCCGAATGTAAAGCAGTGGGGGCGGCGATGGAGGGAGCAAGTGTGTAAACGCCTCTGACATCATCCCGCAAAGCGTGGAGAAATGTGAAAAACTGATAGCAGACAAACTGAAGAGGTCCCCAAAAGTACTAAAGCAGTGGTAATGTCTTATAGAGTTGTTCATGCTATGGTAATGGTACTTTTACTGAGTGGAAGGTAGCTGGCCTGCATCTCTAATTTGACTCCCTTTGGAACAAATAATTTAATAATTTGTTCATGAGTTCTAAAAGAAGATTGGCTCAGGTAACAAATGAGGTGCTGTGAAGCGTGTGGGCCGGTAATGTTAACAGGCTGCCAGAGCTCGTTTCACAGCCAACCCACCCCCCCCCCAACCCCCCCGTTCGCCACCACTGCCGTGACCTTCCCTCAGTCTGTCAAAGCCGACTTCCACCCCAACTCCTGCCGCTCAGCCTCACCTCACATCAAAGATGCTAGTGGTGGCAGCAGCAGCAGCGGGGGTGGGGTGGGGTGGGAGGGGGGTGGGGTCCATCAGAAAACACCGCCGCGTGGACGCACACAGGAAGTCTGCTGGCAGTGGCCTGGGGAGGTTTTTCACACATGTTGAGGTTGTCAGGAGGGTTGACCTCCTGATACAGAAGCTCTGTGACCTCCCTGAAGGTTCAACATCATTGTAAATAATCTCTGCTTTGCTCATAACTCATCATTTTGCCAAACATAGATCAACAAACCACACTGTAATTAGTCACCAAAGGCAATTTTCCAGCATTTTAAGCCTAATTATTGCGCATATTTTAATAATTCCACAGTAATCAGTTTGGGGTTACTCAACCGATCTTAATTTAAAACAGCAAATGCAAACAGACCTTTAATTATTTATCTTACAGTAGACAGTCTACAATCTACAAGACAAATAAGTTGATTAATTCATTTTGAAGAATTTCTTGGATTTGTGTGACTTCAACGCCAAGTGTGTGAACTTTAGGCATAAATCAGTTAATTAATCATTAGTACATTGATACTGCAGCATTAATAATTAGCCTTTATCAGCAGTATCACTGTGCTGAGACACTTCAATTGTGAAGGAGGACTTTTGACATCCAGACAGGGTGTCACACTAAAAACACCAATAAAAATTATATTGTGTTATAATAGTCATATGAAAAATATGTTTACAATCAGGCTGCCTCAACACTGAACACCGACAGTACTGATTGTGGTCAAATATGGCTGTGTGTGTGTGTGTGTGTGTGTGTGTGTGTGTGTGTGTGTGTGTGTGTGTGTGTGTGTGTGTGTGTGTGTGTGTGTGTGCGCAATGCCAGGTGTGTGCCACCTGCTAAACGTGTGAGGTCTGTCCTGCGATGCTCTCATCATACCCCCATCAGACAGATCGGTGTGTTTTTTCCCCTCCGTCTCTCTTTTGGGATTCCCACACTCTGGATGCGAACAACACACAAACACTCACACAAAGCTGGGCCAAAGTCCTACTTTGTTGTTGCGTTTGTATCCTTCAGAACAGGAAAGTCTTTGTATCTGTGTGTTCTGTCAGCGCAATAGTTTTGCTTTAAAGATAAGACTGTGTGTGTGTGTGTGTGGGGGGGGGGGGGTGTGGGTGTGTCTTTGTGTCTGTGTATGTGTGCTGTGTGTGTAAGTGTGTTGTTTTAGGTGCGTGTGAGGTGGAAAATGTCAGTAGTTGGGCACAAATCTCTGTTCACCCTCGGAGGTTCCCCGTCCAGGGACCGTTCCATGAACAGGCAGGGAGCTTTAATGCATCCCACTGCTCAGATATCATCTTAATAACGCTTCCTCGTTGCTGGCCAGTCAGCCTTGTGTAGAAAATAATGAGGTAGAACATCCTGAACATCATCCTCAACATGATAACGACAAGAATCTCAGGGAGGGGAAGAGAGAAAGGCAGGGTTCAGATGAGTCCATTACTCCTCTGATGGTTCTCGGATCAAAGTAAACACTGATAATGGTCCCACCGCAGTTAATAATACTGCTGCAAAAAAATGTCAGCCCGGGCTGGATACTCCCGACCTCACACGTATAATTGCACACGCACAAATGTGCACACACTCCTCATTCCTCAATTGCAGTGACACATTCTGCACTTTCTTCCCCACTTCCCACAAACCAAACGCCACACGCTGCTTCTTTGTGTCTGCAGACTTCTGATTTATTTGAAGCGTACAGAAAAGCCGGCTTTCTAAGCTGCGCTCCCATCAGAAAGTGCTCACACCATGTACACACACACACACACACACACAGTAGTGGCAGTGGCTTTGTGCATCCCCCCCCTTTGTAATTACAACACATACAAACATCAGCTCAAATCAAACACCGACTTATCTCTCCCCAGAGACCTCAACGCTCAGTATTTCCTCTGCCACTCCCTTCTTCACTCCCTCTTTCTCTCACTTTTTCCTTGGTTGCATTTAACAAGACTTGGCAGAGGCTCTAAAAAGTTCACTTCAGCCACATAGGAGTCAGATAAAGAACAAGTGGAGGGTTGTGGATGCGCCTGTGAGGATATCCAGGTTTCAGCCTCCTCAGATGCTGACAGAGCCAATTAAAATGGATGCGGACAGATTTGGATGAGAGGAAGCGTAAACTAATTCCATTATCCCACCAGGAAAGCCTGTATGTATGAGGCTAAAAAGGATTAATGCTGTTTGCTTAATTTGTGCACCTGGGAGAATAAGCCCTCCTCCTCCTGCTCAGATCAACACTAACTTTCATCACTGAGACTCGGGGCTGCAGCGCTGTTGCTCATAGAACCTAACCTGAACTCTTTATCCAGAGTGATCTTTATTCATAAAGTAGTAAGTAGGGAGATATGTGGTCATTTTTATTGGGGGACATGTATGGGAGTGTGCCATAGACAAAGGGTTTTTGAGCTACTGTCCCCCGGGGGAAAGGGGTGGGGGGTGGTGGTGGTGGGGGGGGGGG
>BJFM01000285.1:245329-261780 GCA_016586285.1 Arothron firmamentum | reverse complement strand
GGGGGGGGGGGGGGGGGGATGCACAGTCCAGATTACAGAAGCATGATATCATGTGCCAAACCCAACCATCACCAGCTCTACTCAATCAACCCTTGCTGCCCTAATCCAGTGTTTACATAAAAGCCTTGGCAGTAATGATAGCCATGAGCCCAGGGATCCCCCCCCCCATATCCCCACACACCCACACCCTCCCCAACTGCCCTGCCACCTTCCACCACTAACCCAAAGCTGTTTTCACAGGAGCCAAATACCTTAAATACATAATTAGCAGGGTCATTTGTGCAATAGGGGGCCCCGATGAGAGCGTTTGCGTGTGAGATTGTGGGGGGCAGAGAGAAGATGGGGTACGGGGGTGGGGGGGGGGTGGGGGGGTGGCAGGATATGAAGCCGTGAGAGCGACGTGGACAAAGGCGTGCATTCATTGCCGTGGCCCCGAACAAACTTGGCCGTCGCCGTCTTCAAAGGCCACCTCTGCCTTTCCTCAAAACGCCAGAGGCCACAGGTTGGGGCAGAGAGGAGAAACATAACAGAGTGACACGGGGGGAGGAAAGGGGAGGATGGGGGAGGGAAGTGTAAGTAATGAAGCAAAGGTTACAAGATCTGTAATCTGGGAAGGAAATAGTTGAAGGTGACTCAGGGAGGAGGGGGAGGCTCTAAACGAACAATTAGACCCAGCTTGAGGAGTGAAAATATAACATCTAGCAAAGATATTAGGCTAAAAACAGGTATTTAGGTAATAGATATGCACCAATGTTATGGAAGTCTTACATACATCCGCAATTTAGCAACACCAACGACATCCCCCCATAAGACCCCTGAACCTTGATCTCTGACCCTGTGCATTATGGGTAGTCAAATCACAGTTTGCCCTCCACCACAGCTCAGAATTCCACTGGTCCGTGTTTCACACTGGGAGAGCTCCTTTGTGCTTCTCACACACTCTCACACACTGAAAACACAGGGCCAATTCAGCAGCCTTCCTCGCACCTTGTCTGCCCCCTGGTCCCCCTCTGGCATTGTTTATGAAAGCACGTCCACTTAGTGCTGCCCTGTCTGGCCCCCCTCCCTCTATGGTGCCGATTACCCACATCCTGAGTCCACTTCATTCACCCTTTCCCTCTCTGTTCATCCTCTTCCCTCAGGGAGTTCTCACCTTCCCTGTCCTCCATCCTCCTTCGCCTGCGGGCTGAAAATGTTGTGCCTCCATTCTCGTGAATGAAACAGCAGCACGTAGAATTAAAGCAGCCAATCCTTTTCCCATCTTCACCTTATTTATTTTGTCCTCCGTTCCATTGACTGTCTCTGATCCTCTGCCTCTTTCATGTTGTCCCTCTTTTTATCTGGCTCCCTCCCAGGGTTATAAGCTGAGTGTAAGATCGGGAAGTGCACAGGAGGGAGACTTTCATGTGCCTTAGCTCTTGGATTATGCTGAGCTGCAGCAGGAAAAGTAATAAAGCTCCCAGCACCTACTCGTCTGCTGCTCATGGATCCTGGAATAAAGCCCAGGTCCTCTTCAACCCGCAAGCCTGCTAAAGCCCACACTACCTGTTCACACCTGCAGCCCCACATGCAGCTCCTGCAACAGACCCAAGTCTCCCAATCCTTCTAAGCCCAACTGGACCATATTCCACATTTTTGTGTTTTGTTTATTTGGCTAAAATGTCCTGAAAAGTCTATTACAAATAAGGTTCTCCTGGTGTATATAATCCATTTTATGCTTGTTTTCTTTCTTCTTTTCTATACTTCAGATTGGGCATGCCCTTCAATCTGCCTCCACCTGGAACCACCTACAATATCCAAATTTCATCTCTATAATAATTAGCTCATCACAACTCTAGGAAATTATAGTACTAAAGATTCTTATTTTCTTCAGGTATATTTATTATTGGAAAAACATGAATATAGAAATTATTACTCGGTCTGTATCTAAATGAAGCCTAAATGGGGGAAAAAAATGTCTTTGATAGCAAAATGGTATTTTTCTTTAATGGATAAAAAATGTTCAAATGATGGTCCCTGGTTTATTGAGAACACTTACATTAATGTAAATGTGAACATGAACAGCAATCAAACATCAGATTTATAAATATAGCACCAATCAGCTGAAGGATTTATTCCCAGACGGGACGTGTCCAGAGTCCACAACGGCCATTACGGCCTCGTCTCAATCAAACTTTGCCTCAGTTGACTTCGACTTGACGTGCTCCACGGCGCCGTGATTCACTCTCGCTGAGAAATCTGTGTCAGACCCTCCTGAGCCCGATCACAAGGTGTTTTCGTGCCGCCATGCACATTTATCAGCCCGAACAGGAAGCAAACGCTCGGGGTTAGACAATCATCGTGCTGTTTTCAGGTCACCGCCGTGTCCTCATCATCATCTGTCTTGACTGTGTTTGGCAGCATAAGGCCTGAGCACCTTGTCAGGGTGGAGATTTGTTCTCCTGAACGCACAGGAGCGGTGCCCCGACTGAACAAGGAGCCCATTCACACGTTGGCCGATTTGCTTTGCTCGTCCGTTCACCTCTTAGGTTGGACTTTGTCCCCTGCTGGAACAACAGATGTGCTAGAGAAGCAAGGCAGGCAGAAATCTTCCTTATCAAGGATTGAGTGATACTGAGTGAAAAAACAGGCGCATGTGGAAGGAAAATCATGCCCGTACAGCCCTCGTCTATCCCTGTGGCACACCTGCGCACCAGTTCCAAAATTCTTCAGTGATTGGCATCTAATTACTAATGTTTACTCAAAACTGGGCTGTGCTTATCATGGCTATAAAAAAAAAAAAAAAAAAAAAAAAAAAGTTGCCACGTTTGACCCACTCTTTCCAGCCCTGAGGCACTAACTGCAGCGCTGTCCTCCCCACGCCTCTGACGCTTCTTTTCCAATGGATTAAATAAAGGCAAACACAAGAAAAGAAATAAACATCATTCCTGCTTGGATATAAGTAAGCTTAATATATTTCATAACAAAAATAAAGCATTTTCCATACTGACTCTCACATCTCCTCCTTTCACACATGTCCAAACCATAAACAAGACAACATTCAGATATACTGCAATATAATAAGAAACATGGATGACAAGAATAATATCGACTAAAAAAATGACACTGAGATTGTGATACTGATGTTACAAAGACGACTTTTGCATTTCTCCAAAATTGTTGTTTTTCTCCTTTCTCTCTTTTCTTTTTGTACAGGAAGAGACAGAGAGCAAATGTCCACGTGTATAAATAGTTTGTGTCTTCCATCTCAGTTTCAGTTGTACACAACGAAAGGAAAAGAGAGGATTTCCTCTTTAAGTGTACATCCTCAAACTCACAATATTCAATACTCCATCAAGTCTTTCAGGAAAGGAAAACACCTTTCCCTTTTTCTGCTGTATTTCCTACATCTCCTTTCCTCCCCATACACACCCCCCGCCCCCCCCGAGTCATTTAAATAAGGCGGGGCGTGTTGCCGAGCAGCAGCTGTTGTCTGCCGCTCTTTCCGAGTCAGACGTCCGCAAAAACATTTGTCCATCAGTCACAAAAGTCTGTCAGAAATGCTCATCGCAGATCCCTTCATCATCTCAACCTTGTTCTGCAGAACTAGTCTGGTTCTAAATTCTTCTTAATCTTCCAGGTCATCTGTGGTGAGTCAGCGTGCCACAAGAGGAAGTGATCATCACTGGTTACTGTCTAAGAAAAAGCACCTTTGGCATCTTATTTACGTATTTATCTATTATTTCAGTCTTGCATCCGTAAGGAAATGCTTTTTTTTTTCATTTTTTTAAAGTAGAACAGCAGTGGGGAAGAGGGCAGAGCGGGTTGTCCTGGTGGCAGAATCCTCCCACGCTGAAGTCCCTGGTTCTGATCGGTCTCACCTTACATCCACTGTGGGAGACAGGAAGAGATGAGTTGTCATGACAGGGCTTCCTCATTTGGAAAATGAATAAATCAAAGTTGATTTTTGCATCTGGTGCCAAGTTATTTTGTTCATGCATATCAAACAAGCTGACACAACACGTACAAGCACGCACAAGACCTGCAATGTTCGGAATCACTCATAACATAGGTGTCATTATAATAAATGTGAACGTAAAAGAGAACTGCATCTCACATTCACCCCCCCAACCACACGCACACACACAAAAACGGTGCACGCACTGACAAGCGTGCACAATACTGTGACACAAAGCATGTGTATGGAGTGTGCATGCTCAGCAGGCCATCGCAGCAGCATGCAGCGTTTCCTCCTTGGCCTTCCCTCCCTCACATTGATTGGCTGTGCTGTGATTGGTGACAGTGATTGGCCGGGCCCTCTGCCGGCCCTGATTCGTGCCAAACAGAGAGCGGACACTTCTAATGCTAAAATCCTACCTGTTCCTTTCATAGCTGTCCAGTGGACTTTGGGTAATGAGTGCAACTTAATTATGTTGCCAATAAATCCTTGCTGGGCCTTAGCTTTTTAGGTTTCCTTTTTTTACCTTTAGCCCTACGGTGGCCTGAAAACACAAAGTTGGGATAGGCAGGAAGATTAAAAGCTAAAAGCAGGCTTTACGAGTCAGAGAAAGACAGGCCTAACAGCCCTAGGACAGAAGCAGGGAGTGCAAAGATATGACACACTATAAATACTTCAGATGCCTTATCAGCACTTATCTGCTCCCAGGGAGAGAAAGGCTTCAGATCAAGGCACTTGCAGGTTTACCTGTTTTAGTGCCAAACAGCCTTTGGACACCCACCCTTATTCGCACACGCACACACACACACACACACACACACACACACACACACACACACACAATTTTGCAATAGCAAGCTACCTCACAGGTCCATCTGTCTGTGTAGGAGGTCATTCAGTGCAAAGCTAAAGAGCATCAGAGCGCGTATCACAGAGTTGGAGGAAGACGATGCAGAGAGCAGGACTACACATCTGCACGATTTTGTTTTAATGCGAAAATGCGGTGCTTGGGTGCCACAAGTATTAAAAATTTAGGATGGGATTTACCTGTTTCTGCTTCTGAGTGCTCCACCACGTGATGCTGTGATGTGCACATGCACTCCAGGTGGTCTTCTAGCCGCACAAAGACCTCTTTCAGCTTCGGTTTCCTCTTCACATACTCCACCTTTGCTACCTGAAAAAGGGGGAAAGAGAAAGGCTCGGTTAGCCAGGTCCCGTGACATCATTAGTCTTCGCCTTGCATGTGTCGTCAGTGAGTGCACATGCTCTTTGCTCCCTGTGCTAACATCAAGAGGCGTAGCACTGTGACTGATGAGACTTTCATAAAGCGATTCATTGAAAAACGCCAGGCATTGCTGTGGCTCTCTGTGTTTGAAGTGTGACGGCAGCATTCCTCAGAGGCTGATGCATTGACTTCTGCTCACTGTGTGCTCTATGGGCTGTTGATCAGGTGTGTAAATACTGAATGACCCTGTCAAAGCAACTGTGAACAATGGGAGCGGAGAGATGGAGGGTAGGGGTTACAGTGTCTTCCCTTAGGGCGCAAGGAAAGTTTACCCTGGCAGGAGAAGAGAGGATGGGAGTTCCGGGCATGCCCCAGGCCGGGAGCATCCCACTCCACACAGGCACATGCATCAGTCCTTTGTCTTGTGCTGTTATGTGGGCTTGTTTTAAACCACATTAAAACCTTTTTGAGGTTTAGGGAAAGTGTTGTCAACATGTACCTACAGCAGATACAGTGATTTAATCTAACAAGTAGGAAGAAAGCAGAACTTCTGGAAAACACAGAGGCGAAGGAGGAATTCCTATCCTTCAGGCTAGCTAACGCCCTCTCTGTTTAAGACAACACGGCTGACCTCTACTTCCCACCCAATGGTAGTAATGAAAAGGGCCAATCCTCCGCAGGTTTTGAATGGACTGTGTTGATTGAAGCTTAGATGAAAGCTGAATACAGAAGGTTGGATGGAGGTTATGATGATCTTGTTGCCTGGGGAGGTGGCTACACTTTTTACCCCTTCTCTGTGCTGAGCAGCAAGGACAGGTAACCTTCCCATCTAGCACTGGGAGCCCGAGGCCACATGGAGACAATATCCCCTCTTTCACTTATCTCAACGGTCACCGCATGAAGGAGGATATTGGCTAACAATCTCCCAGCACTCTCGTGTTATGAACAATACAGCTTTTGCAGACAGCTCCAGGCTCACACATGCTCAGGGGAACGGATAAAAGTTTAGGTGTTGTGATGGCATCACACCAAAACTGGCTTTTGATGGCGGCTAAATTGTGCAGACAAATGAACGCACTAAATCCCTGTCTGATACAACAGTTTGATGTTGACATTCACACAGGCGGCGCTGCTTCATGTCGGTGCTGCAACAATGGCTGGAGGGTCATCTGGAGAGGTTACCAAAACAGCGGCCAGCGGTTTCTCCTTTGCAACACTTTTCTTTCCACGCAGAGAAAGGGAAGGGAAGACACGAGGGAGTAAAAAGAAGGATAAGCAAGCAGATGAGGTATGCAGTTAGCAAACAGAGGACAATGGAGTCTGGGTTAACTGCGGTGTTATCTGCCCTGACAGGGAGGGAGAAGAGGAAGAAGAGAGAGGGCACCATCACTCTCATTAGAGGCTCTGAGTGTGTGTGTGTGTGTGTGTGTGTGTGTGTGTGTGTGTGTGTGTGTGTGTGTGTGTGTGTGTGTGTGTGTGTGTGTGTGTGTGTGTGTGTGTGTGTGTGCAAACAGAGGGGTTATTTAAGGAAGGGAAAGAAATGCTGGCAGTGGTCATGACAGGCATATGGTGACATTCATGTGTGACCGATTAACACTTAGTTTCTAGGTAACGTCCAGTAAATAAAAAAAAACCTCTTTACACCAGAGGTTGTCAAAGTTTTATTGTTATCTACCACTTAAACACATTCATGTACGGATGGTTTTAATCCCCGTAATCTAAACCTTTAGGTGGCAAGTAGAAAGTTGCACAACATTAAACAGAAGTGCTGTTACAGTAAATGGGTCAGCGGCTGGCACCGCCACTGATCCTAATGACTAACGTGCACCAACCCAAACAAATTGCCAAACAAATTGACATAAGTGAAAAGCAGCGAGGCCGGGGGGGGGGGGGGGATAAGCCCAGCTCTCTGCTTGTATCCTACGTCTTCACCCGGAAGGATTAGAAACACTACATGCACACAAAAGAACACACACATGCGTTCATATTTGTCTGTGAATGTGCAAAACTGAGCTTAAACACTTGTAATCAGCCTCTGCCTTGCCCACTTTGTCAACACTCTCGCTCTTGTTTCCTGTTTCTTGTGTAATGGGAACGTGTCGCCGCAGGAGTGGCCATCTCAGCTCTACATGGAGCTCTCATTCTTTCCTTCTACCACCTCTTCACTTCTTTACAAAGACCACCAGCTTCTGTTTCGGCAGAGAGTCAATGGCTTCCCACATAAAACATACATCAGAGAGAGACAGACGGACCCCCTTGCTAAGTCGAGGGCCCCCACACTCTCTTTGTATAAATCAAACTCCCTAGAAAGCCGAGGCCCTGAGAAAGGGTCCCCCGGAGCGACTGTGGAATGATATCCGATCCAGAGGGCCTGGGTGAGGCACTGGGCTCTGGGAAGTGAACCTTTGCCGCCATCCCCCCCAGTTTGTCTGCGTGTCCCTCCTTGTGAAGCCTACTCTAACGGTCAGGCTAATTGGGAATTCCCTGAGCACAACACACTGATGGAAGCATGATGGAGGGGAAAGTTGTACTCCAGCTTTCCAAAGAAAACACAGCCGGCATGTGGATGTGCACCGCCGGCCATCAGGAACTGGAACAGTGACAGAAGTGAGTGAAAATAAACACGAGTGTATATATGTGCAGAACGGCAGGGTAGCAATTCATATATCAGGGAGGAAATTAGGGAAAGGGCTTCGGGACGTCGCTGGTAGGAACACAGACCGTAAAGGAGCTGTGCTATCTGTCCTCTGAATCAAACAAAAGTAAGTACTCCTGTGTATGATTCAAACAAATGTACTGTAGAAAACAGAGAAGGACTTTGGAACATATTTATACATCCTACTGTGTCATTACAGATGAGATAAAACACTGCTGTGCAGTTAAAAGAGGGGAAGGTGTGTGGAACTTAATGAGAGAGGACGTAAAAACTGCGAATAGGATGAGATGTAAAATTAGAGAGTGGGAGGTGGTGCTGTGGCAGATTGAGGAGGGAGTCATTTCATAAATGGCCTCATAATTTTGGAAGCAAAGGGAGGATGAGAGAGGATGGGTGAAGAGAAATACAGTAGTAAGGCAGAATTAAAAGATGACTGCTCCTCTTCCCGTTCGTGCTGATGTATTCCAGCTGGTGCGCCAGTTACCAAACTCTCCGGCCTCTGTCTTGGATCAGGACGCTCCCATGGTCTCTGACCCGACTCGTGAACCCCTGCTGTGCATGCCACACACACTTTTATATACACAGACTCTCCAACCATTTTTCGTCTGAAGAGAGAGGAGTGAATCACAGGGAAAATAATTCACAGCTGCACGAGACTTCAAAAAGGAGCCCCCCCTTCCGTCCACTCTCATCCCCCCAAACGTAATCTGCAGGAGCCCTCAGACTATCGTAAATCATCCACACTGTATCGCCGTCACAGCCAAACTCTAAAAAAATCAGTGTCCCTCACAACCGCAGAGGTGCAGCTACTGCATCCTCCGGGGTCGGTGAGGTAACCGTCAGCGAGCGTGTTTGTGCGATGGGGTCGGGGCCGGGGGCAGCGCAGGGAGATGTGTGGACCCCGACACTCAGCAGAGCGGCTGCATCCGCCTGGCCTCTGTCAAGCTCCACTTTGATCCAGCAGCCATCAACACTTCATTACTCTGTGGCCCGTCTTCCTCTTGCTGCCACTTCACACAAATAGCCTTGTCCCTGTGCAGCGGTGGGGGAGTTACCTCGCATCGCACAGATCCCCCTTCTCTCTTAAACACACATACAAAAAAAATCTCCTTTTTTGGGTTTGCACAGATGTGCTCTGATGACCTTCTCTGACTGAAATACTTGTGGAAAGGCTATAAGAACCAACTTTTTCTGCCATGAAACCAATGACGGAGGGAAATTGTTGGGAAAAAATCGGTTCTATTAAGGTGTCTCATGATGACAATATGACAATAAAAGGCTTAGCTTTCACTTATCTTTTCACATGTCTCAGTTGTAAAAGAGCAAGATGACGCTGCTGGTCTTCCATGATCACACACTAAAGCTAGTGAGACAGGTTTTGGAGAATCCAAAGTAAGAAAAAAGTCTCGGGGGGCGCAAGGATTAAGGATAAGGGAGGGAGGCCGGTGTTACTGAGAGTGCAAAGGAGGTGGTTTGGGGGGGTGAGGGGGGGAGTTAGAGGAATGTTGGGAAGACAGTCTGAATACATAAAAACTCATTTAGATTCTCTGTGTGCTTCTCTCTCTCTCTCTCTCTCTCTCTCTCTCTCTCTCTCTCTCACCCTTCATCACTTGTGTGGATGCTCTGAAGTCTGTCAGGACTCAACGCTAATCTTTCATCATTTTCATTTCCCCCCTAAAACTATCTGTTAAACGAGTTCAAGAGTATCGAAAGGAAGGAAAAGAGGGACATGCGATGCGGACCTTGAATGCTGCCTCCTGCAGGAAAAATCCTATTTTAGGTTTTTTATTTCCCCACCACTAAATGGGACACGTTCATGCAGTAAAGGTCATGCAAAGACCTATTCTCTTTTTCTGGGCCTGTGGCATGAAAAAGGAAGAGTAACAGAGGAGGAATAGATAAATAATGGTGCATTTGGACAAATGCGCAGTGGCATGAGATGGAAAGAAACACAGTGAATGTGTTCTTTTCCCATCTCTGGCCGGCAGAAGGAAAACAAGTCAAGCCCAGGGTAGACAGGCAACATTTTTAGCTTCCTAATAAATGGAGGGAGACGCACAAACTGGACCCCTGTTCAGACTAGCTGCTTAGAGGATGGAGAGAAAAAGAAACTTGGCATGAAACAATGTTTCTCACACAATGCGGTGAATGTCTTCTGGCCAGAGCAAGCCCCGACAGATGACCTCGGCAGGGATACTCTCAGCCCTCCCTTTTACCCATGGTTAGAACAAAAAAAAGAGAATTTAAAAAACAAAAATCGGAACTCTGTGTGTTCATTTTGTCCCCAGTGTCAAGTGGGGGACATTGAGATGCATGGATTGTGACATTCCCCAAATAATCAAACATTGTACTGTCTTTGCATCCGCCCTTGTCACCGTTGGCTAACAGAGATTCCATTCAGCACCACCGACACGCTGGCACACAGAGGGACAGACAGGCTTGCGTGCAGACAGACAGACAGACAGACAGACAGATAAAAGGGCTGGACATGTATTTCATGCCCTCCTACACTGTGAGGAAGCCTTTCTAATGGATTCTGCTCCTTAGAGCCGGAATATTCTTTCCCTGTGGGTTCATGCACCACTGAACGTGCATGAATTTTCCCCTCTTCCATGCCAGCGTGGACTCCAATGTGGAAGAAAGCAGCACAAAAATCACAAAGATTAAAGGGACAATAGAGCGCACAGACCAACTCTGAGAACTTCCGTGCCCAATCGGAGTGTTGGAGTTGTCCTGTTGAGCTCCCACTTGTCTTCCTCTGACAAAACAGAGCACATAACTCCCATACCTCCGCACAGAGCTGGTTGCCGGTGAACGGCCTATAATGTAAATACAGCAGAAATACGACTCTGCTCCAGCCATGGTGTCTCCTCTGATCATGAACAGAAGGACTTGTTTTCAACCTGTCTGTGCCAGCGAGCTTTCGCGAGCAAAGCAACCCTGTCTGGTCCCTGTTTCTCCGTCTCTCTCACCTTGTCTCCCTCCGAGGAAACCCAGAGGGGCCAAACAAACACAGCAGGAAGTGTTAGTCACTCTCACTAGTACGCCTCAGATGGAGCAGGAGGATCCCTCTCAGGGTGACACCCCCCCCCCAACAGATGGCTTGGCTGAAGATAACTACCTCAGTTATCGGTTACTTACTAGTCCTGGAAAATGTCACACCTGCACCAAGATACGGCAATTCAACTAAAGTTTAAATGACTTTAAACTTTTCTACAATGAAATCAGTAGATTTGACCCTTCATTGTAGTTCCCTATAAGCTTACCCAGACCAGGAGTGTGTGTGGGTCTTACCTTAACGGTACGGTGGTGCTTGCGGGAGGGGTGACAGCGCATGTTGCTTGTGTTGCAGCAGCCCGTGCAGCGCTTCACCTCCACGCAGGGCGGCCATATCAAAAAGTTGGCAGATGTGGGATCCACTTGGCTCCTGGGGATCTCGTAGATCACCGTTCGTGTTTTGCACAACGCCGGGACTGCCTCCTCCACTGGAAGAGAGAGACACAGGCGGCGGGAAGAGTTCAGTCAGCACTCTCTGACACATCGTCAAAAGGCGGCGGCGTGCTGATGCATTGCTGTAATCCGTCCTATTCTCTCGCAGCTGCAGCTCCATGCATTCCTTCATTGCTCATTATTTGATGACACATTTAATGTGGGAGCCGTTCTTCTTACCTCAGGGCGCACCCAACCGCCATTAAGAGTCACTATGAAGACATGCCATCCAAAAAGCTGATCTCATATCAGCTAAAGAGCTTTGGGGATCAAGTTGGGGAGACACAAAGAGACTGCTCCTTTGTTCGGAGGTCTCACCGGGGTTAATGCGGTGTAACTAGGCCAGAAAACCTTTTATGTCCATCAGTGGGAACTCTTATTGTGGTGTTTGACCCCAGTCCTGGGTAAAAAGGTAGTAAGTATTCATTTCACCTTTAAAGGACCTTCAAACTAAAAATGTGATGTCAAAAGTACAGATAACATTATGTCATAAAGATGATTCATGTGCATCGAGGGCAGGATAGCGTTCAAAAATGGTGTATGGTGTCTTACGCTTGTGATACGGTACACACACACACAACAGGAGCCGTCACTTTATCCTACGTCGCTTTAAAGGCGATGGCGCTGGGGGAGACGAAAGGACCTCGTACCCAACCTGGTGCTCTCCGCACCTTGATCAGATATTGTGCCGCGTGGCGTTTTATGAAGAAATCTGAGAGGCCAGGCGAGCTGCAACTTGAGCCCCTGAATGCCTGGAATTTCGGCGCTCAGGGATATATTTCTCAGCTGTGCCTTAGATCTTCAATCGCCCGGTCAATTAAAAGACTTCACGTCAGGCATCTTCTTCAACATCACACACCGGTCTCAGGTCTCATTAGTGCTCGGTTGCCGTAAATACTGGTTACATGTCTTCATTAGGCTTCCTTTGCTCCGCAAAACAGATGTTTAAAAGCCAATAACTACAACTTTCCTTGAGCTTAGTGTAAATTGATTGGTTTTAGCTACTGGGCGCTTATTTTTGAATGACACAAAGGTTCTTTTAGGGCTTATAACAACGTAATAAGCTACGGTGTTTATAGCAGGGAATTGATGGGGCAGCATGTCCTTCAGGCTTACCGATGCTCCTCTTGCGTCGGCTGTGGAGCTGAGAGCTCTTCAGGTCATTGTAGTAACCAGGGTGATGAGAGTAGTTCTTGTGGTGGGCGTGGTGCTTGTGGTGCTTGCGCTCTTCGATAACATCATTTCCCGTACCTCATCAAAACACAAGCCAGCAATGTTAATAGTGTCACAGGAGAAAAACAGGGATAAAAGAATTAAACAATAACCAGCCGTGGCTTCACCTCTCTTTGTGTGGCTTAGTCCTTAGATAATAACAATTTAAATAAAATCAACCTGGTTGTTGTGGTTTAAGTAACATTCACTCGCTAGCAGCCAGGTAAAGGTGACTGCTGCCGATGACATAGATTGAGGTAAACAGTTTAAAGTTCATAGGGGACAATCAGGGGACATTTTTTTTATTACACAGGCCTCCTTGTAACTGTGAGCTCTGCGTGTCAGCCATGCTCGCTCATTTGGCTGAACTTTCTACCACGTATACTGCATCTAGACACAGGTGAGTCAGCATGTCCCTGCAAAAACAACCAGCTTTCACAGACACGCAGGGGACTAAAGTGGTCATTTGACAGGTGGTACTCAAGTGCCATTATCCCTGCACGTAATTAGTGGTTTCTTGTCTCTTATTTACCTGAAAATGTTTGCTTTTCCAATCATCCGCTTGCTTTGGAAATGTACAAGCTTCTTAAAGCAGATAGCTAGGTCAGCCTATTCACAGTCATGGTCATCTGATTAAGATGGCTTGTTTTGGTCTCCACCCACAATATGAGGTGGATAAAAGAAGAGTGCTAGAACAGCCATAAAACGATAGTAGAGGGTGTTCGCAGCATACGCGGCCTCGTCACAAAGAGCAGAGTCTGAGCGTGTTTGCTCAGTGGGTGGGTCTAAAATGTCTGTAGGTGCAACGTACCCACTCACCTGGCTAATACAATCTTGTGCACTTTAGATAAACACACAACTCCCAACTGCACAGACTGCTATCATTATCCTCCATAACAAGCTAAAACCTAATGTACACCGCTACAACAAAGCTGTGTCACAGGCAAACACATTCCACTCATCCTGCCTCTTTGTGCTCTGACCACAGTCATCTGACGGGATTTCCTCTACCTATAAACGGTCCACCTCTGGGATTGGCTGTTTATTTGCATTTGTCTGATTTCTTTTTTCTTTCTTTTTTTTTTTTTTTTAGGTCTGCAGCTCAGTGAGAGTGGAAAACCTGCCCTGCAGTCAGTCAGTCAGCCAGTGACCCCGAGCTGGAGGTGTCGACTGCTGCCCGGACCTGGCATTACATGAAAGGCTGGGCTATCGCTGTGTTGGACCAAGTACGGAGACATGCGCCTACGCTGTCTGCACCTTCAGGTAGACTCACTGCAACAGCTGGCTGGTCCGGCTATCTAGTGACCTTTTAACACCGTGAGTCACAGAACACCCGCCAAGCCTCTGCTGTCATACCTAGATCCCTCTTCACCTCAGGAAGATGAAAGCAAGGACTCTTTGAAACTTATTTGTTTTCAAAGAGTTCTTGTTAAAGCATCTGATAATACTCTTGAGCAAGCACAATTCAGCTTTTAAGACTTGATGTTGCAGATGTGAATAAATAGGTTGCTCAAAAGTGATGCAGTCATGAATGGGTTAAACGACACGGAGCAAAAAAAGAATGTAGGTTAAAAGTGCGGTCTGACTGATCTGCCAAGTGGCTGCAGTGAAAAAAAAGGGAAAGATGTGAGAAATACAGGGGAAATGGCACTAAAGCAAAAGATGGAGAGAGCAGGGGTTTAATTCTCTGCTGGTTCCAGGTGACTGAGGAGCAAAAACACGCCTGGAGCATTATCCATCTGAGACAAGAGAAAGAGGACAGGAGACAGTCTCTCACTATGAATCAGGCTTTCATGACACGCAAATTACTCCCCCATTAGCTGAGGCCTTGGCTCCCTCCCTATACACCTCCTCCTCCCTTTCTTTCTCCCTCCATACTTGTACAAACAGCCAACATGTTGTTGACTTGTAATAAGCTCCTCTCTCTCCTCGCAACACTCTCTCTATGCCGCTTGTCCTTAATTCTTTATTGTCCGCGGTTGTATTGCAGTGTTGACAAAGTGTCACTTTTGGTGTGCCCCCCTGTGTGGGGGTCAACCTTTTTTCCTGCTGATGCAATATAAGTATATTGGCGATGTTGCCATCGGTAACCGAAGCCAAACACCCTGCCAACATGTCAGAAAGCGAACCGATTGCGCAACGAGTTGAAGGCCTTTCTGACTGAAGCGCGGCGTGAACACAAGCTCCAGAAGGCTCCTGCTCCCTCCTCCACCTCTGCCCCATGCAAAGAGTCGGGTTCCCTTTTCTGTCAAAGTCCTTCACTGCAGAGAGATAAGAGCAGGCAAGCAGTGGGGGCTGCAGAAAGGGCAGAAGATGGTGATGGAAGAGAGGAAAAGCGAACAGAGGAGCACCTCGAGGGGCCAGACTTCATCTCATCTGTCAGTCAGAGCTAAAGACATTCTCCCCACACATGGACACATTAAAATCAGCCACAAAGACTTTCCCAGAATTCCCGAGATATACGGCCCATTCTGTGAAGTCATCTGTCAGGAGAAAGGTCAGAACAACATAAATAGGATCTGTGTCTGCATAAAGAAAAACACTCAAAAAAAGCTAATCATGGTTTTCCTGGATGGGCCCTTCCAAGCACAACATCAGTCGCTTGGCACCAACATGTAACCGTTTAAACAAACACCTCAAATTAACATTTCCTTTCACCTTCCCTGCTTCACATGCTCTTCCATCCACTGTCCAGCCTGTGCTGGTGGTTTTACTGTCCCAGCTATCCACAACAAAAGTGCTGAAAATAACCCCCTGGCTGGCGTCAAAGCTCTTTTAATGGGCTGGCCTGTGCTGCCGAGCTGGCCCTCGGACAGATTTATGCACTCGTAATAATAATCAGCCTACTACTGTTACCCTGCGACACATTCTTCTGTTTGATGAAAGACATGCTAATTCAATTATAAACACCTCCTCTCATGCCACAAGCCCACCACAAATCTATTCTGCCCTCCAGGGTATTTCACATTGCTGATGTGAAATACAGTTGATTTGAGGATGAGTCAATATAGTAAGCACATTAATAACGTGGGGCTTCTAGTCCTAATTGATACATCCATCAGGCAGGCATTTCTATGCCTATGCATTCAATATTATATAATACTTTTGATTAGGGAGTCTGCTGTTTTGCTTTTTTGGTTTCAGTGCTACTAATGAGCTATGACCAGTGAGTTGACACATATTCGGGACTGCTTGTGCAAATTTAGTAATGACCAATTTCCATCAACAAATCCCCAGGGGAGAACCCAGAATTTGATATATGGCCAGAGCCTGTGTAAATAGAAGCTCATATGAAGGCAAACAGCTTCTTCCAGTGGTCCCCTGAAACCAAATCTAAGACAGTCGGAGACGGATCGCCCTACCCAGTGCAGAGGGCCGTAACGGCAAGGGAACCTGCCTGACCCACGAGTGACTGTCTCTGTTTACAGGGCGACATCTGTGGCAGTCTGACTGCTGTAAAGGTGGTTTATGGCAGCAGCTGAAAGAATAAGCATAACTAAAAGTCAACTAGGGAAAGTCCAAGTTGTTGGTAAAAATTTACAGATTATTGCCTCGTTTAGGCAAAAGTTCCCCTAACAAGTCTGTAAGGCCAGATGAAAACATACATTAATCCAGAGGTTTGCAAAGGGCTCCACAATTTAGCCTAGTCTAAAAGCAGGTGCTGACGTCATCAGGACTGAGCTCATTCTTATTACCACCCCTTACAGGCTGTTACATCAACAGTCTCACAAGTGAACAACAGTCAGGGATAAAAATGTAACCTGAGGTCTATTGATAGTGCAAGTGGAAAGTAACAAGAGGCAGAATTTACCTACGGAGTCAATGTCCAGTAGCCGCTGGAGGTCGCTGATGCTGTGGATTTCACTGTTGGACAGTCTGTCTATCAGCTCCTGGGGAAACTCCACTTCCTTCAGGGGAGCAGAGGGGGCGTG